>QRDG01000522.1:1338040-1379535 GCA_012064385.1 Puccinellia tenuiflora
GTGCAACAATTGCTGGCACAGGACCCCTGTGGGGCAAATACTCGAACATCCGATCTGCACCCTCATCCTCCACCACGCCGTCCGCGTCCCAGAAGCCAATATTTCCCAACTTGTTCCCCGCCGCCACCACGGTCCGGTCATGCAGCGGCAGGACAAGCACCCCCAGTATCCTGTCGGGCACCACCCTCCTCACGTTGGCAGGCGTCAACAGGAGCTCCTTCCCTGCATCGAAATCGTCGGCACGAAGCTTGGCAGCCCCTGGTGAGAGCGAGACAGCGTCGAGGATGGAGGATGCGAGCGAGGAGGAGAAGCTGGTGCTGCGGGGCTCCGGAGGGGGTCCGGGTGTGGGCTCGGCGTCGGGGGAGTGTGAGGGAGGGAGTTGAGAGAGTCGGAGGGAGCGACGGAGTAAGGCGGGGTTCGTTGGGGTCGTGGGCTTCTTTCGTGGCTGACCACTGAAACGTCCTCGTTTCGCGGCGGAGGAGGACTTGATGGCGGCTGAGAGCTCGTCGGCCTTGCGGCGGAGGGAGGCAAGGATGACGTCGTTGCGGCGGATGTTCTCCGCGCGGAGGCGCTCGTACTCGGTGAGACCGGCGTCCGGCGGCGACGCCATTCTCGAGGAATTCCCCCACTCCCCTGGATGTGGCGGTGGAGATGTGGAAAGGGGCGCGGCGGCGGTTTTGGGAATTTTGGCGGCGCTACGGGTAATGGCGGGAAGTGCTGCGAAAAGGGGAAAAGGGTTGCGGGAGAACCGAGCGCCCTACGAGCGCGGGTGGTCAATGTCTCTGACGCTCGACAGACCGGTGAATCAGCCACGTCTATAATGCTGACTTGCTGAGTAGTCTGTTTTCAGCGATTTGTGAGTACTATTCCCACAACAACAAATTTGTCGTATGTAAGTTGTATGTAAGGGCATCTTCACCGAGGACTTAAAGGAGCCCCTAAAAATCCTTTGGGGTGTCAGATATAAAAATCATCCCTATCGGGTTCCGGTTCAAATACTGTCCTACACCGTCAACCGGGCCTCTAATTTTGGGGATCGGTTTGGCGGTGCCAGACGTTGTCCGGCCTCCGACAGATATGACCTGCCTATCATCGTCACGGAGAGGTTTCTTCCCCGGCTTACTGATGCCCACAGGAAACCGGTACGTGCATGCATACGCTTTCCCAAGCGACGGAGGCAGGAGGCAACATGCAGGCGGCAGCGATGCGACGGGACTGGCGGGCCGCGCATTAACACACCGTCAGCCCACACGCCGGCTTGCCCATCAGTCAACACCCCGTCCCCCTCGGGCGCCTCGCCGCCGCTCGCATTCCCCTCATCGGTGTATAAATAGGGGCCGGACCGGGCGTCTCGCCACCCACATCTCCTCCACTCCGACGCCTGCGCCTCGCAACCCACTCGCCTCCGCCACCATGAACAACTACGAGGCCGACGGCAGCTCGAGCGGCTCGTACCGGGGAGGTCGCACCCTTCTGATCGAGGACGCGAGGCAGTTCCCCTGGTATGGCCTCCTCGTGTCACCGGACTTCCGCCTGCCGAAGAACTGGGTGATCAACTGGGGCTGCCTCACCGTGCCGCCGCTCCCTGCCACCGAGGAGGCCTTCTGCCACGCCATCCTCGAGCGACGGGACAGGATGACGGAGGCGGACCGCAATCGCCCAGAGAACGTGGCCGACAACGATGATGCCTCGTGGTTGCGGCTCACATGGCATAGCGAGGACGCGGTGGCAGCCTACGACCGTCCGACGCTACCGTGCTGGAACGCCCCCGACCGCGACCGTTGGTGGGGACAAACCGGCCACACGGTGGCCAGTGCCATCGAGGCCGCCTGCCGCCAAGCCTTGAGGGGAACCAGACCCCATCGAGGCTGATGCCAATCCAGCGACCAGCACCACCCACCACCGAAGCGTCAGCGACTGCTTCTCCCTCTGCTCTCGTGGCGACGGTGGGAGCAGCGGCAGCAGCGGAGGAGGACGGAGCAGAGGCGGAGGGGTAGTGATCCACGATGTCCAGCATCGCCGGTCGCCACCACATGGGAGGTTATACGTGTCAAACGTATCTATAATTTTCGACTGTTTCATGCTTGTTTCATATAATTTCTACATGTTTCTACCATCATTACTTGTGATTTTGTGGCATTTTATTTACTAACCTATTGACAAGATGCCCAGTGCCAGTTCCCTGTTTTGTGTTGTTTTGTATTTCAGAAAATCCTCTTCAGGAAAACTCCTCGGAATTGGACGAAAATTTACGGGAATAATTTTTATGACGAAATGAAGATGGTGTCCGGAGGGCGACCCGAGGGGCCAACCAGGGACGAACTGTGGCCGCGACCAGTGTGCAACCCGCCCCTGGTCATGGTGGACCCCCTCGGCACCGTCCGACGCCTATAAAATCCCTTTTGACCTAAAACCGAAAGGGCGACGCGAATATTTTCCACAAAAACTCTCCCGAAGCCGCCGCCATCTTCAACCCTAATTCAGGAGGGTTCTGAAGCTCTTGTCGGTACCCTGCCGAGGGGATATTGATCATGGAGGCCTCTTCATCGACATGGCCGCCGCCGGGATGATGCGTGAGTAGTCCCCCTTCAACTATGGGTCCATAGCAGTAGCTAGTATGGTGTGTCTCTCTTTGTTTTTTATGCATATAATCTCGTGAGCTACCCTACATGATCGAGATCGATATTATGTAATTTTTTATACGTGTCAAACGTATCTATAATTTTTGATTGTTTCATCCTATTTTTATGCTTTTGACACTTGTTTTTATATTAAGTTTATGATTTATTTGGACTAACCTATTAATAGTTGCAAAAGTGCACAATGTTCTTGTTTCACACTTTGATGTGTAGGAATTACATGGAAATTGACAAAAAATGCAAAAGGGAGCCTTGTTGGAGGTGGACTCTGACTTTCCTAAAATCTGTCATTCCTATAGATTTCAGAGATCGTCAGTTTGAGACCTGAAGACGACGTCAAATAAAAAATTGCTCTGCACGAAAGTTGTGGGAAATTTCCGTAGCATTCGATTAAGCCCAAGAACAGCTCAATCAGAGGTACGAAGATCCCGGAGGACCCATTTTACTAAAGGCCAAATATCTGATTACGGGAATCCGAAAGTTTGTGACATGATTGACTCCAACTCTTGCCAAACTCGATTGATTCGACCAAGTCACGACTTTGAGACCTCAATAAGGTTGAGAGGGGTCCCTAGAAAGGTTCTAGAGGGGTCCCTAGAAAGGTTCTAGAGGTGAAGTAAAATTCATGTCCTAGACTCCTGAAGAAAAAAGTCCACAACCTGGACGTGAGGGGGGGTGTCAGAAATATAATATATTGCATTGCATATTCCATCAGTTCGAACTGTTTTTTTACATGATCAGTTCGAACTGTTGGTTTAGATGGCTAGTGCATCAATTCAATGCAAGAGCCCTTGGATCAAGGGTCCATCCATCAGAAGGCCGGGAAGCATTGTCTCCACCTATATAAAGAGATGTCGTGGATGTAACCCCGGGTACCCAGAGTTGGTTGTTTATTGATGGAAAAGAAGGAAGAGCAAACAAATAGGTAAATAATAAAGAAAAAGGGAAGAAAGCTAACCTGGGCTGACTCTCCACAAACCCGGAATGGGCCGGATCCTCCAAACCCGGGTGGGATAAATCCCGGGTTCCACTGATCCCGGCTGGGCCGAGTCATCCTTATCCCGAGTGGGCCGAGTCATCCTTATCCCCGGCTGGGCCGAGTCATCCTTACCCCGGCTGGGCCGAGTTGTCCTTACCTCGGCTGAGCCGAGCTCCAGCACCCGGCTAGGCCGGAACTTGGTTACCCGGGTGGGCCGAATTGCTGCTGACCCGGTTGGGCCAGCATCCCCAGCACCCGGCTGGGCCGGAACTCACCAGGCCGACATATCGGGCCACTTAAACGAGGTGCTATTCTCTGGATCGTTTCCGGACCGAGTTTGCGAAGGAGGACACCGGATGGTAGCTCCCTCGAGCGATGCATCCTTCGACCGAGGCATGCCGACCGAGGCCACGCCACGCCCAAGGCTCCCGCGGCCAAGACCAGGCGCCTTAGCCCGGGTACTGGGACGCCGTTGCTCGTACCCGGGATCAGTCTCTGCGCTTCCTTGACGAGTACAGATGCCCTTCCACTCCCAGAAGATAAGAAGAAGAGGACGGAAGCTAGCAGATAAGAGCAAGATATAGAGGACAAGACGGTGGCATGGCCACAGTAGCGTGGATGTGACAAGAGTACAAGTGATGACGCGTGCACAGTGCTGATTAGACTCCAGTAGGCATGTCACCTACAGTGCTGCGCTCGTGCAGTGCATAGTGTCCTGTGGGCCAACTCTTGTCCCCTGGGCTCCCCTTTATAAGGAGCACCAGGGGTAGCTCACAGGGCACGCCCGACCCAATCCGGGTCTCACTTTCCTCAGCTCCCTTGGAGCCTTCTTCCTCCTCTGGATACACAGCTCTAGGAGCAATATTGTAGCTCACCTATACTCCAGAATATACAGTCAGACAAGCAGGAGTAGGGGTTTTACCTCCTCACGAGGGCCCCGAACCTGGGTAAATCATGTGTGTTCGTCTTCTCGTGTGTACTTTTCAGTGCACAATCCCTCCCCGAATCCTCTAGCGTCCATCGGCCCCAAGATAAGCCTACCCCTAGGCATCTGTCCGTTCACCACGACGACAGTTGGCGCCCACCGTGGGGCTGGTAGTGGCGCTTGCTGGGCTAATTTCGGACGGGACCTTCTTCATCGACTCCGGCGAGCACCTCGCGAGGCGTCGCGGGGTTTCCGCTCGCCGGGCCGCTTCATCAAGTCCTTCATCACCGGCGCCAACGTCGTCAACGAATCCCAGGGGCGACACGGTTGGCTAGCCGTGCCTCTGGCTTGCCCGGCGGCTGTACGTCAACACTGCCGCCGCGCTTGTAGGCCTCCCAGGCATCCTCAATTCGGACGGGATCTTTGTCATCAACGCGGGGACTCGACATCACCATTGTCCTCCGCGCTCTAGCTTGCCGCTGTGAGCAGAGGCTAGCGATGCCTCAGCCAACGGACAACATCGGCAGATCCTGGATAAGAAAAGTAACCCGGGGACTCAATTTTGGCATCATCCCCGTGTGCTAACTCATTCTCGAGTTGACTACAGTTCGAATCCGAGTTAAGTCTTGGAAATCCGAGTTAAGTCTTGGAAATCCGAATCAAAGTTGGAAAATCCGAGTTAAGGCTTGGAAATCCGAGTCAGAGTTGGAAAATCCGAGTTAAGTCTTGGAAATCCGAGTTAAGGCTTGGAAATCCGAGTCAGAGTTGGAAAATCCGAGTTAAGTCTTGGAAATCCGAGTTAAGTCTTGGAAATCCGAGCTAGAGTTGGAAAATCCGAGTTAAGTCTTGGAAATCCGAGCCAGAGTTGGAAAATCCGAGTTAAGTCTTGGAAATCCGAGTTAAGTCTTGGAAATCCGAGTCAGAGTTGGAAAATCCGAGTTAATCTTGTGGAATCCGACATATTGATATTCATACCGGCATCAACGTCTTCCTCAACTTCTCCAACAACATTGCCTCGTAAGTATCATTTATGTGTCTGCATCACTCTTTTTAATAGTCTCAAACAGTGCTCGGGGACTCTCCCCTCTTTTCTGCTTTGCTTAGCTGTTTTCCCCGGGAACGAAGTGTCGTAACCCGGGGACTGGCCGTACAGTCTGTTTTACAGTTTCTCCTAGATAAGAAAAGCAACTCGGGGGCTCGTTTGAAAACCGAGTCTGCATTTTAATATATATACTTTCGCTGCTAGACTTAAGTTTACCTGTGGAATAGAGTTACTGCTCCCATTAAATATTCATTATATATGTGCTTGAACTGACATTGAAAGGTGATATCGGTTTTACCGAAAGAATATTTATCATCATGATTGCGGTTTTTATCGGTTGTTTTGGATTGCCCAAAATATCATAGCATTATCGGCATTCTCCAGATCGCCGTTTATTTCGGTTTGCAGTTATATTTCAACATCACCTCGTATCTCAAATCGCTGCTTACGTCGGTTCGTCAAAATATCTGGGCATCCTGCAATATCTCGAATCACCGTTTATTTCGGCTTGCCAAAATATCACGGCATTTATCTCACATCATCAAGCATCTCACAAATCGTTATCTTTATCAGCCTTACCGACTATCATGATGCCTCAGTTATTCGAGCTTGCAGGGTATCATGGAATCATTATCTCAGTGCGCAGAATCGTAAAATATCTAATCTCACTGAGTGTTGCGCGTTGAGAAATATCTCAACTCGTCATCTGACAAGTGCCCATGAAGGCAGAATGTCAAATTCAGTCAAGGACGACTGTATCTCGGTCGAGCTCGTGCTGCCGAGATACAATTTCGGTAATGCCCAAGAAGGCTAGAAACCGGTATATAATAATGCCCATGTAGGCTATATGTTGGTCCAGCTAGTGCTGCTGACATAAATCTATGCGGTAAAAGCCCAGAGTGGCAGAAACCGACACATAAAAAATATGCCCAAGAAGGCTAGAAACCGGTATATAATAATGCCCAAGCAGGCTATATGTCGGTCCAGCTCATGCTACCGACTTATCTATGCGGTAAAAGCCCAAAGTGGCAGAAACCGGCATAAGAAATATGCCTAAGAGGCCAATATATCAAACCAGCTTATGCTGGAGACATCGGATATCGGTAATCCGACATCGAAATATGCCCATGCAGGCACTACGACAATCCAGCAAAAGGATGTTGACATCCGACATATGAAACATGTTCGTGCAGGCAATGTGCCAAATTGCCCAATGACGACAGAAACATCTATGTGTGGCTATGCCCATGCATGCAATGTGTTTCCAGAGCAAACTGTCCATCTCGTTGTTGATTCGGGTGAGCTCGGTCAACCGAATGAAGCGTTTGGTCTAGAGGGCATAGCTAGATGACGGACTTATGATGGCAGACATACGACTTTGGCAAATGCCCAGCTTGGCTAAAAATTAACATGTGATGACACCCATGCAGGCTACAACATGATACAGCGCGTACTACCAACATGGGATTTTAGCATTTCCCATGATGGCTTTATATTTGATTCAGCCCATGCTGGCTATATGATTGGGTACCAACTCTGCGATACAAGTTTTGGGGTAAGACTATGCACGACTCTACGAGTCCCACATAGCCTCGGGGACTAATGTCGGGGATGTAACCCCGGGTACCCAGAGTTGGTTGTTTATTGATGGAAAAGAAGGAAGAGCAAACAAATAGGTAAATAATAAAGAAAAAGGGAAGAAAGCTAACCTGGGCCGACTCTCCGCAAACCCGGAATGGGCCGGATCCTCCAAACCTGGGTGGGCCAAATCCCAGGTTCCACTGATCCCGGCTGGGCCGAGTCATCCTTATCCCGGGTGGGCCGAGTCATCCTTATCCCAGCTGGGCCGAGTCATCCTTACCTCAGCTGGGCCGAGTCGTCCTTACCTTGGCTGAGCCGAGCTCCAGCACCCGGCTGGGCCGGAACTTGGTTACCCGGGTGGGCCGAATTGCTGCTGACCCGGTTGGGCCAGCATCCCCAGCACCCGGCTGGGCCGGAACTCACCAGGCCGACATATCGGGCCACTTAAACGAGGTGCTATTCTCTGGATCGTTTCCGGACCGAGTTCACGAAGGAGGACACCGGATCGTAGCTCCCTCGAGCGATGCATCCTTCGACCGAGGCATGCCGACCGAGGCCACGCCACGCCCAAGGCTCCCGCGGCCAAGACCAGGCGCCTTAGCGCGGGTACTGGGACACCATTGCTCGTTCCCGGGATCAGTCTCTGCGCTTCCTTGACGAGTACAGATGCCCTGCCACTCCCAGAAGATAAGAAGAAGAGGACGGAAGCTAGCAGATAAGAGCAAGATATAGAGGACAAGACGGTGGCATGGCCACAGTAGCGTGGATGTGACAAGAGTACAAGTGATGACGCGTGCACAGTGCTGATTAGACTCCAGTAGGCATGTCACCTACAGTGCTGCGCTCGTGCAGTGCATAGTGTCTTGTGGGCCAACTCTTGTCCCCTGGGCTCCCCTTTATAAGGAGCACCAGGGGTAGCTCACAGGGCACGCCCGACCCAATCCGGGTCTCACTTTCCTCAGCTCCCTTGGAGCCTTCTTCCTCCTCTGGATACACAGCTCTAGGAGCAATATTGTAGCTCACCTATACTCCAGAATATATAGTCAGACAAGCAGGAGTAGGGGTTTTACCTCCTCACGAGGGCCCCGAACCTGGGTAAATCGTGTGTGTTCGTCTTCTCTTGTGTACTTTTCAGTGCATAATCCCTCCCCGAATCCTCTAGCGTCCATCGGCCCCAAGATAAGCCTACCCCTAGGCATCTGTCCGTTCACCACGACGACAAGAGAGGAAACCCAAATTTTGGGGGCAGCCACAAAAAGCCACGAATTTGCCTCCCCTTGGCTCTCATCTACAGGGGGGCTCCTCTACAGCACCAAGAAGCCATGGAGGAAGGGGTTAGGGGGCGGCGCTCCCCCTAGCCGGCCGTCCGCCGCCATGCGCCGCCGCCACCGGAGCCACCCGCGCCGCCTCCGCCTTGCCTCTTCCTCCACGACCGCCGTCTTCACTGCCATCTCCATGTATCTACAGCGATCCGATCTCCCACAAACCTCTATACCCCTCTATGTAAACATGATGTTTGATGCTATAAAGTATTATCAGATGATCTATGTCATGTTTGTGTAGTTTCTTTTGTCCAGTGGTTGAATTATTGAATAGCTTTGGTTGATTCGAGTTGTATGTTGATATGATACAGTCCTATGCCTATGGTGCCCATTTTATACTTATGCGCGTGGATCACATCATAGGGTTTGTAGTATGTGAAGGAGGCCGGGGGGTAGGGCTGCCGGAGTGACAGAAACCTAAGCCCCATCCCGGTTTTTGACATTGTATGGGATAAAGAGGACCTTATAATCTTAATACTATGGTTGGGTTTTTACCTTAATGAATGTTAGTAGTTGCGGATACTTACTAATATTCCAATCATATAGTACATGTAATCACAAGTAGTTGAGAACGTGTATGATTTGCCTCTCCCACATAGAAAACTGCATTGAAGACAATGAACCGAGTAGCTTCACTAATTAATTATGGACAATTCCGCCACGCCTTCCACCACTTTCCACACTCATGATTCTGTTACTTTATGTCACTTTATGTTACCTTATTGCTGCAGCAACCAACTTTTAGTTTCTTGTTATTTAACATATTGCAAAGACATCCTTTCATACCCATCTTATTCCTATAGTTTTATTTCCTAGATAGAGCAAACGTTCGGTGTGCGTAGAGTTATGTCAATGGTTGATAGAACTTGAGAGAATATTATTCCTAACTTTAGCTCCTCATTGGGTTCGACACTATTACTTATCGAAAAGGCTATAATTGATCCCCTACACTTGTGGGTTATCACCTCCACCTCCGCCGGCGCCGGCGCCGATGTCTACACCTGCCGTGCGCACTAGGACGGTGCCTCCACTCCCGTGTCGGCTCCTCCTCCACCCTCATCCTCCTCGACGACGATGACAGCTTCGATGGGTTTGACACCTCGACTAGAGTTAGGTTTAGTTTAATTTCGTTCAAATCTTGTAAAATATGAAGAAATTTGAATGAAATTGGAATTGTTTCCCTATTTTTGTTTTTTTTTGCTTTGTGGGGCTTTCGTTTGGAGGGTTCCGGTGTGGAAGGCATACAAAAAAAGCGCCGAATAGGTGTCCGGCACCCCCAAAAGGGGGCTCCGATCTGAGTGTGCCGGACATAATTTAGGACCCCGGTGGAGATGCTCTAAGAAAAAGATTGTCTATAATTTGACAAACAATCTTATTCTTTTTCCTCACATCAGCACAACCCACTATAACCACCCCTTTCATACAGTTGAGTCATCATCGTTGTACAATACATGCTTAAGGGTGCGTTTGGTAGGATGGTTCCACTTAGATATTCCCAACTCAACCCGGATGTGGTTATTTCCTAGGTTGTTTTTACAACTTCAGCCATGCCTACCTCGTCCCCGCTCTCGGCCATGCTCGAGAGAGAACCTCATAGGCGAGCTTCACTACCCAGTTTAGCTGAGCTCGTCTTGCGGGCTACCGAATTGTTTCTCGCCTGTCGTGTAAGGATGGCAATTTTATCCACAGGTACGGGTATCAGCAGGTATTCGCCCCGCATGTGTAGGGTATGGGCACAATTTTATACCCATGGGCAATACCCATACCCTACCCGTTAAGTCGCGGGTAGGGCATGGGTATAATTTTGTACCCGTGGGTATACCCATACCCTACCCATTTATACTGACATGTCGACCGGTGGAGCTTCACCCTATGCAAACTAGGGCCAATAGCGTGACTAGCGAAGGGTCGCCGTCAGTTAAAGCAAGCTGTGCGCTGAAATTACTCCCGTAAGGCCCCGCTTGGTTGCTAATTTTAGGCAACACGAGGTTTAGTGGCTAAATTGGGTCCCTTTTTAGCAATGAATAACTGTTTTGTGGCGTATTAGCGGCTTCCATCGATTAGCATTTGAACATGCGTAACTGTTGCGGGAGTCCTCTCAGAACACTATGGGCGTTTTTGGTTACCCGGACCGATTTTGGGCCTCCCGTCTCCGTGGCTCACTTGGGCCTGGCACCGGAAAAAAATGGCATGAGCCACGTTGTGCAACCCGTTTGGTTGCCTGCATATCGTTTTTTTATTTTTTTCTATTTATTTTGCATTTTCGTGTTTGGTTGTCTGCATTGCATCATTGGTTGCATCTGCACATGAGCAACTCTCACCTCCTAGTCTACGTGGTGAAGCTTATCTCCCGTGAATGGTTCCATGGCGAACACTGTCGTGACACTGCCGTGGCAGTGCAGTTCATGGCGGGAACGGCGACGAAAGGCGGCGACGGAGGTTGAAGAACGCAGTGTACACTAGTCCAGTCTAAACACATACAAAGTTCAGTACAAAATCTGCTTGTATACAACTGCCGAAATACAAAACTTGCAACACGAAAGTTGTGCGGAACATTGAGATGAAGCTACACGTGAAAGAAAATTTCAAACGGTCGACTAAAAATGGTGCAAACTTCAATCTAAAATGAAGACGCTAAAGTCCACGAAACTCAAAACCGATCACGAGAATGGAACCTACTTATTGACGCGCACATATTTTGTGTTCAATTTTTTTCGAACCGAAGTATATTTGTGTATATTAGAGGGGATTATACGAAGCAGTATAAAGGAAGGTGAGGGGGATGTTACCTGACTCGGTCAGACACATCCAACATGGGCTCGCTGGTGTAGAAGGGAGGCACGAGAGGCTCTCCTCAGGCTGGCCCTAGAAAAACGGCCGATTCGGGCGTTCCTCTCGGGCTTGGCCTAGAGTGCTTTAAGTTTCGTGCTCGTGCAGGCTCGTGAAACGGGGCATAAAACCAAACATGCTGACAATCGTATGGAACTGTGCGTTTCCAAGAGTCGTGGGCAACCAAACACACCCTATAGCGCATTTATAGCGTACTATTTAAAACTTTGCTCCAACCCCTCTGATCTTTCCTCTCGGCTCCAACCTCTCGGGGCGACAATGCTCAGAGGAGCAGTATTTTTTGATTTGTACATCACATAGGCATTGATATATAGAAATGTCGTGGCTTGGGATTAAAAATGCGTTTCTGGTTGTGATTGAACCATGTTTGTTTATATGTGTATATTCAAAGATTATTTTCTACTGTCCATTGTGTTTTGCATGGCTCTTGTGGATGTGCTTGGCAAAACATAAACTTCTATTGGTTTGTATGCATCTCTGAACTATGTACTTTTGAAAGTTTTGGATCATCTGGTGTGTTCGTATCTCTGAATTATGTATTGTTGAAAGTTTCAGAATCCATGGTGTTGCCTATGCAGATTTCAGTTATTTTTTGCATGTCATCTATTAGCCATAATTGTGTATGTATGTGAAAATTGGTAAAAAAAGTTATTCTCTAGGCATTTCAGTTTGTTGAAATCTTAATATAGCGTATATTTTGTTTCTCATAATTATGGTGGTATTCTTACCATCACAAGGAGGAGGTAGCAAGATCTAACACAGATACAGTGTACCAAACAAAGTATCGACTCAACATATCTCAGTAGATGCATGGTTTTACCAAAGACGCAAGAAATGGCTCTTACTCAAGCATAGTCTCAAGAGATAGCCATGCTGGGGTGATACTTGCTACCAAACACACCATAATCCTCATTTTTCTAATTAGAGGGAAGATTTGTGTTAATTGGCTCTTACTCAAGCACATGTCAGGTGAAATTTTATTTTTAAACAAGGAAATGTATACAAGGATTTAGATATTGCCTTATAGCAAGAGATGGGGATACATTCTAAGAGAGAACCTCTGAAAGAACAACTATGCCCGAGATGTCGCCTAGAGGGGGGGGGGTGAATAGGCGATTAACACTTTTTCTAATTAGGGGCTAGATAATTGCGGAATAAAACTATGTGTTTAAATTAACAAGCCAACAACCTAATTACTAGGCTCACCTATGTGCACCAACAACTTATGCTAAGCAATACAAGCAACAAGGTGATAGCAAGATATAAACTTCAAGCACGAAGGCTATTACAATGTAAAGTGCATAAGTAAAAGCTCGGGTATAGAGATAACCGAGGCACGCGGAGACGAGGATGTATTCCCGAGTTCCTCCTTGTTAAGGGAGTACGTCTCGTTGGAGGGGTGTGAGCTCGCCACAAGAGGCCTACTCAAGATGCCGCAAAGGCCTCACCCTATTCTCCGATGAACCTCACCCAAGGGATTGGTTCACCTTCCACTATCGGAATCCTTCGAGGCGGATTCCGGAGCCCTTTTACAACTTCCTTGGGGCACACACCCACAACTCAATTGGGGGCTCCCAAACGTGCCGAAGCTTCACAACTCGAAGTCTTCGCGGCACCTCCAAACCGTCTAGGGTACACAATGCACCCAAGAGGCACAAAGCTCTTGGGAACACAATGCACCCAAGAGTAACAAGCTTCTCAACGTCGATCTTCACGTATCACCGTAGGGAGAGCAACCCAATGCAACAAATGCAAAAGGCAAGAACACACAAAGTGGTCAAGTCCTTCACTCCCAAATTCCAACCAAGCAACAAATGCTTTGGGGGGAATGAGAGAGGAAGAACAAAGGGGATGAACACAAAGCAACCCCAAATCTAGATCCACTAGGTTCCCCTCACTTAGAGGAGAATTTGATTGGTGGAATGGTAGATCTAGATCTCCTCTCTTGTTTCCCTAAAGATGGGCAAGAATCATTGGAGGGAAGTGGAGAAATCAAGCTCTCAAAGATGTGCAACAGTGGAGGAGAGAGAGAGCAAAAGGTTCACCAAGATCCTTAGAACCGTTGGGGAAGAAGGGACACTTAAATAGGTGCCCTGGGAAATCTGGTCGTAGGGCACAGAATCCCGCAGGAGCGGAAGTACCGGCCCAAGGGGCGGTACTACCGCCCCACGTGAAAACAGCCCCAACGGCTCTCTTTGGAAGCGAAAACCCGCAGGACCGGTAGTACCGGCCCAAAGGGCGGTACTTCCGGCCCACCCAAAAACAGCCTGCCAACGGCTAGAAGAGAAAGCCCGCGAGGTCGGTAGTGCCGGGAAACGGACCGGTAGTTCCGGTTTAGCGGTAGTACCGGTACTACTTCCGGTGCTACTTCCGTTAAGAGTCCAGTACCCAACTTTCATAAGCGGCACTGGGCTCCGGAAGTAACCCCGGAAGTTCCGGGCGGTAGTACCGCTGGGAGCACCGGTACTTCTGGTTTAGCAGTAGTTCCGGTGCTACTTCCGGTGGTACTTCCGTTTGAGTCTAGTACCCAACTTTCGTAAGCGGTACTGGGCTCCGGAAGTACCTCCGGAAGTTCCGAGCGGTAGTACCATCCGATTGGCCGGTACTTCCGGTAACTGAAAAACAGCAGAACCCTGAAACTGAATAACTTTTGCGTGGAAACTCCGAATCGAGTGAATCCAATTTTGTTGGAAAGAGGATGACGAGATCTTACACTATAAAAATATTGAAACAAGCCAAGGAGATTGTGCAAAGGGATGGAATGGTGAGACCTTTCCAAGCGGATGAACCGGCAAAATCTCCAACACCGAAAACGCACAAGCTTTTCATCAAGACTCCGTTTTCTATGATCTTGGGCTTGTTTCGAAGATAATCACAAGCCCTAAAATATCATGCATATACACATCATAGTATTTCATGTGAGGAGGAAAATATAAGGAGATAGTTTGACCTCACGAAGAAGGGACAAACCGGTAAAACCTCCAATACCAAAAACGCAAGAAGATATTCATTAAATCCGTTTTTGGTGAACTAGAGCTTGGTATGGAGATGAACACAAGCTCTAAATTCTCACATGGATAAAAGCCAAATAAGAACCAATAGAGATGATTGCATGGATGCAAAGGTTTGAGCTCTCCACGAACGATACGATCATGATACTCGGTCGAGAGCCCTCTTGATAGTACGGCTATCTATCCTATAACCCGGTCTCTCACTAAACATAATGAGACCGGTAAAATAGAAACCCTAGCAAGATCATACCTTTGCCTTGCGCTTAAACCACTTGAGGTCGATGAAGACGATCTTCAACTCCTCAAGATAATCACAAGCCCTTTGCCTTGCGCTTAAACCACTTGAGATCGATGAAGACGATCTTCAACTCCTCAAGACGCACCACCTTTCTTCATTGCGCTTCGCTTGGTGAAGATTCACATGACGCTCCCCCATACACCAAGATGGGGAAAGAACTCTTCGGCATATCTTCACTTGGACTTGAGTGTCGATCAACCCGCACTTAGCCTTGATCAACACAAATCCTTTCTTCCCTTGAGCTTGACTCCAACAAATGGAGACAAGCAAGCTTGGCCTTGATCAACAAATGATCTTGACACAAGCTAAAGGACAACCTACACATAGAGCTCAATGCAAATATTAGTCCATAGAGATTGTCATTAATTACCAAAACCATGCATGGGATCAACCATGCACTTTCAACCTCAAGAAATGTAGAAAATACAACATGATCTCCTCTTTTCGCACAAAATACCATGATCAAAGGAGGTAAATGCAATCGGGTCCACCACCATTGATTGGTACTCTTTTTTTTGCTTCTGAAAGAACATTCATTGTCCCTATTTGTTTTGGTGATCGATGACAATGCAATTTGTGGTTTAATGTTCTTGTGTCTAAACTTTCAGGTATATTAGTTTGTTGCACAGGAAAAGAAGGAACCATATAAGAAAAGGATAATCGCGAGGTGTTGACTTTCCTAGAGTTTGTAGGGCTGAAATCAGCCTGTTTGTGCTCTGCCTGGAAAGCCCGGTAGTACCGGGTCAATCCCGGAAGTACCGGGTGACCGGTTGTGCTGCCCCTGTTCCGGCCTCCTACCGCAGTTCGCCTCTGTTAGAGGTACGGAAGTAAGCTGGTAGTTGCCCGGTAGTACCGCTAGTACTGCGTCGTCCGGTACTACCGCGCTACTACCGCTTCACTACTGGAGTTCGCCTCTGTTTGAGGTCCGTAGGTAATCCGGCAGTAGGCCGGTAGTACCGGCTCGTCCGGTACTACCGCCCTACTACTGAGCGACTACCGCAAAACCTCTCTGTTTGAGGTCCGGCAGTAGGCCGGTAGTTGGCCGGTAGTACCGGATTTCCGGTACTCTGCCACTGCCGGGTTTTACTGCTGTGTGGGCTTGTCACTACCGGTGGCCCGGTAGTACCGCCCTCGGGCCGGTACTACTAGATTTGTCGGTGCACTGCATAACGGTTGGATTCTCTCCCCTCCTATTTAAAGGGTCTTCTTCTCCAAGAAGACTTCAAGGCTTTCACTCCCTCACTCCTCCATTAATGCTCAAAGACCAAGTCAAGTAGATCTCCCAATCCCTCCATCCAAACTCGTTGATCTTTGGAGGATTGAAGGAGAAGGCCCGGATCTACATCTTCACCAAGCCATTCTTCATTTCCCCCTCATTCACTTGAGGAATTTCATTTCTAGGGTTTGCTTGTAATCTCTAGATTCGTCTTGCTTACTACTTGTTGTGATTGTGACAAATTTGTTGATTTGGGAGCCCCCGATTAAGTTGTGGTTGTGTGCCCCAAGAACTTTGTAAAGGCTCCGGATTCCACCTTGAAGGACTCCGATTGTGGAAGGTGAACCGAGCCTTTGTGGCGAGATTCATCGGAGAATAGGGTGAGGCCTTTGTGGCGTTGAGTAGGCCTTTGTGGCGAGCTCACACCCCTCCAACGAGACGTACTCTCTTATTAAGGAGGAACTCGGGAATACATCCTTGCCTCCGCATGCTTCTACTTTCGGTTATCTCTATCCCTTAGTAGTCTTTACTTGTATCGTGTTAATTGCCTAGTGTTAGTTGCTTGTTTGCCATATAGGTAAATTCACCATAGTTGCATATCTAGAGAATTTACCTTTCATGTCAAGCCTAAATTGAAAAAGAATTAAAATTTGATGTGGCACCTATTCACCCCCTCTATAGGTGTCCATACGATCCTTACAACTTCTTCTCATACTTTTTGTCCTTATCTTTTTCTGTACCTTGGACAGGAGGCAAGACATTTTGCTAGAAGCCACTACCGACTATCCACTTGACGCCAAGTGTTTATCTAAGTGAGTCAGACTTGGAGCCATTGTGGGAGCTCGGAGGAATTACTCTATTCGTGGAGTGGTCGTGAACTTACATGTCACACACTTAATTGGACATAACTAGTCAGATGTGGTCTGACTGAAACTTGGTCAACTGGATTGGACACGAGCCAGACCGGGACGAAGTGTTGCGCGGATAGAATATTTGAGGGCAAGTGCTATGGAGAAATATCGAATGCAATCTAGTTAATCACGAATGTATTCATTTTTTTAACTTAAATCATGAATATACACAAAATATACTAGCAATGGAATTTATAAGAATTCACCTAATCAGCAGGGGAATTTTTTAGAACATGGTCCAATAGAAGTTAAATAGTAACGGTAAAGCTAACCTACTTCCCTAGTTCATAGCAGATCGAGGCTCCAGAAAACGTTGGCAGTAACATGCCAAGTATGTATTGCTATGCTGTATTTGGTATTGAACAATGGTCATGGAACGAGTTCCCTATGAAATTGTGGGTGTGTGCCCCAAGAACTTTATAAAGACTCCGGATTCCGCCTTGAAGGACTCCGATAGTGGAAGGTGAACCGAGCCTTTGTGCCGAGGTTCATCGGAGAATAGGGTGAGGCCTTTGTGGCGTTGAGTAGGCCTTTGTGGTGAGCTCACACCCCTCCAACGAGACGTACTCCCTTAACAAGGAGGAACTCAGGAATACATTCTTGCCTCTGCGTGCTTCTACTTTCGGTTATCTTTATCCCTTAGTAGTCTTTACTTGTATTGTGTTAATTGCCTAGTGTTAGTTGCTTGCTTGTCATATAGGTAAATTCACCGTAGTTGCATATCTAGAGAATTTACCTTTCGTGTCAAGCCTAAATTGAAAAAGAATTAAAATTTGGTGTAGCACCTATTCACCCCTCCCCTCTAGGTGCTCATACGATCCTTTCAATTGGTATCAGAGCCTTGGCTCATTAATTAGGCTTCACCGCCTAAAAGAGTATGGCACCCAAGAGTGGAGATCCGGAGGTCACTACTAGCGGAGTCTCCATGGATGATTTCAAGAAATTGGAAGCATCCATGGATGCTCAAATGGAAGAGTTGAGTGCAATGATGGCACAACTCTTGAATGCTAATAAAGCCTCCGCATCTCTCTCCCTTGAGGTTAACGCTTCCGCCACTCAAGTTGAGGAGGGTGAAGGAACTAAAGAATCCCCTCCTAAAATTGATGGAGGGAAGGCGGAGCACCATGCGGTTCCGTTTGTGTACTCCGTCGACCCACCTATCCCAAATCCTCATATAAACAATGGGGGTGATCCACCTAGGCTTAATCCATATTGTTTTTCTAATTGGCAATTTCTTATAAGATCTCATGTCAAGAGTGCTTCGATCGAGCTATGGAGAATCATTGAGGTTGGATTCAAGGCCGTCGACCGAAACAACATGACAAGAAGAGAGATTGTGGATTGCCAACTCAATGACTTGGCCCTCAACATGATTCAAACCGCCGTGGGGGAAAAGGACATGGCTCACATCGAACTTGCCACCACCGCCAAAGAAGCTTGGGAGACTCTCTCCGAAGTGTTTGTTGGCAATGGGAGTATGAAGAGGAATAGATTTGAAGCCTTGAGCAACCAAGCCGAGGGATTTTTCATCATAGAAGGTGAAGACCATGAAGACATGTTTCGAAGACTCAGGACCATTGCCACTCAATTTAGAGCTCTTGGAGCCACCTATGTGGATGATGCTTGGATCAAGAGGAAGTATGTGAATGCCCTCATGCCTTTCGAGCCCACCGACTTGAAGAGTCCCCAAGGAAGGCACAACTATCACCTCATGTCTTCCAATGAAGTTATGCAAGAGATGGCAGCATTCAAGGTGGCCGCCAAGAACGCCGAAGACGCTCGTGCCCGGGCCATTGGAATGCACAAAGGAACTTCGCTTGCTTTGAAGGCCAAGGTTGTGGTGCAAGAGGAAGATGATGAGACTCAAGAAGATGTGTCACATTGGCATCCCAAAGATCTTGAAGATACCCTCAAGGACTATTCGGCCCTCACAACAAGAGCATTTTGGAAGAGTCTGTCCAAGGCAAAGGAGCTTGTTAACAAGTAAAGTGGAAGGAAGGAGGGTGGCTAAAGGGTTCGTTCTTGCTACAATTGCCAAGATATATATCACTTTGTGGCCGAGTGTCCGTTTGCGAATCGTGAACATCATGGAGGGAGGCTTGTTTGCAAGGACAAATCAACGATCACTCACTAGAAACCATTCTTCAAGAAGAATGCCAACAACAAGAAGCTGTAACAGCCCCACTTTTGGACCCAGAAAATATGAGTAAAATTTTCACTTTTGCATCTCATTTGCATCATAGCATCCCTCATCCATTTTTGCTTCACATGAGACAATAAAGGGGCAATAATTGAGAAACCAAATGGATGATGTAAATGGTGAACAAAGTTGCAAAACAAATAAACATATTTGTCCAGGAAGTTCCTGCAACAACAAATATAATTGTTGTCCAATTTAGTGCTTTATCAAAATTCAAATATGTGGGTAAAACCCTAAAACACAAGAGAGCAAATCCTAAAATGTTAACACATAAAATGTTGTCAAAATGGGCTGCAATTTTTATCACAGGTTCCCAATAATATATAAGGGCTCTGCGAATTTTCCAGAATTTTCCAAACTATTTAAGGACCTCAATTAAATGTCTAAAGTTGCTGGAATTAAAGAATTTGGAAAAAGAGGAAAACCCTGACAGTGGGCCCCCCCTGTTAGCATCGTCACTGTGGCGACAGGGAGAACCCTGGCGCCATGGCCGCCCCACCACGGCCTCCCGCGCGGCCCCCTCGCGTCCATGGCCCCCTGGAGGCATAAGACGACCCCTCGACCGCTTGCTCCTCCTGCCCCCTCGTTTTTCCCCTGCTGCAGGAAACCCTAGCGCCCGCCGCCATGCCCGTGACCTAGCTCGAGCCCGCCGCCGCGCCGCCGCTGATTGGAGCGTCCCCGAGCAGATCGAAGAGCACCACGAGCTCCGCGCCGTCACCTTCTACCTCCAAGCCGAAGGAATCGAGCTCGGGAGCACTACATCGACGCGTGCATCCTCGTCTTCTCCGCCTCTGCCGCCGGCCGCTGAGCATGATTCCGGCGACGTCAGCCCTCCTCCGCCTCCGCCAAGCTCACTAGAACGCTCAGGGTGAGCTCACGGTCCTCGGAGACGTCTCCCCCTCGTTTTTCCCCCTCTGGTTCGCCGGATCCGTTTAGGCCGAGCTAGCACCGCCGCCATAGCACGCCGCCGGTGCTTCTCCGGCGACCACTTGGTCACCAACGCCGCCACCTAGGTCGCCTCCACGCGTAGATCGTTTTGGTAGCCGCCGTTAGGGCTAGATCGGCGCACAGCGACGGATCCGTCCACGACGTCGCCGTCGGTGACCGCGCGCTCGCGCCGGTCCTGGCCGCCCTGCGCCAGTCAAACCTGCGGGTGGGCCGCTGGCCGACGTGGCCTGCCAGCAAGGCTGCTGCCCCACCCGTCCGTCTCACGAGCTAGCCCAGCCCACGGTGCAAATCGATTCGGGCCAAATTCCTGGAATTTGTAAAATTGGCAGAAATCAATTTGAACTTTGAATTGGCATAACTTTTGAACCACTTGTCCAAAAATTGCAAATAATATGTCAAAATGCTCAGCAAGAAAATGTCTACCTGTTAGTACCATTGGTTATTTTAATTGGTCAAAATAATTTGTCTTTAATTGCTGAATACTAAAATGGCAGAAATAATATTGAATTTGTTAATTCCATAATTTGAGTTCTATTTGTCCAAAAATTGTGTTCAATAGCTCAAAATGATCAGTGGACAATGAGCTACCACTTTATGCCAATTGAGAGAGTTGGGGAATTAAATTTTAGTGCTGTTTACCAAAAATTACTAAAATGGCAGATTTAAATCAATTTTTGGGAATATCATAACTTGGTGAATATTACTTCAAAAATTGCAAATGATGTACCAAAATGACCAGCAAAGCAAATGCTATCTACCTATGTTAATATCACAGCATGCAAATAACTTTTACTTTGACGTCATATTCGAATTGGTTAAAATGATTTAAATTGTTTAACCGTTTAAATCGCTATTTCCTCACCGTTATTCGGAAAAATGCAAACAAGGTACCAAAACGATCAGTGGGTTAATATCTATCAAATAATGTCATTTCCATGCATATTTACCTCATATTTCAGTACTGGACATTTTGGATATTCACCTAATTCACTAAGTTAAAGATGGAGTTTTAACCCGTTAATTGCAATATTTATTTTAGGGGTTCCATTTAACTTGTGGGAGATGCCCAATATGAGTTCAATGCATAATATGACCATATCATCATGATTGTGCATTGCACCTTGTATTCTTGTTATTTATTCCTTTCTTGTATTGTTTGTGTTTCGGTAGATTCTGGAGTCGAGGTTCCACCACAATACCTTGACAACCAGCGCGACCAGTACTACCAGCAAGGCAAGAGCTAACCTAACCTTCTTGGCATATCTCATATTACCCAAGTATTTTTATCCACCATACTATTATTGCATTCGATTCTGGTGACAAGTTTTGGTCAGTGTATAGAATATCCTATCACTTGCATGCTCCCTGAACCATTATCTGTTTCCCCTCCTATGAACCATAGGTTGAAGTGGGGGCCTGAGATAGTTCATATCTGTTGTATGTCATGCTTAGATATGCTTAGCCATGCTTAGTCGGATGCTTAAGTTGTCCGTTGATTATTTCCATAATTGTGAAGTGAATGGAATGTTCGGACATTGGTGGAGACTTGTGTTGATAATTAATTGCTAAGAAGGCTGGGATGAGTTGCCATCGGGGATGGTGTTTTGTCTCGTTCTGGCCCCTAGGTGTGAGTTCTTATATCTTGAACCAAGACCGAGCGTGCTTCCAAAGGTGGGAGTATGGGCTCCTTACTAACCGAATAATTAGTACGGGCGTATCCAAGGGTCCTCTAGTTGCGCTTTCCATTTGCGTGTGAGTTGCAGGTGAAGATGATGATGATGTGATGATGGTGGTGTTGATAGGAGTGGCGATGGGGCAGGGTGTTGAAATAGGCGCTGAACTTGTCCTGTCGTCACGATGACCCTTGGATAGTCTCATGCTTTGTAAAGGTTTAACCGCGCCTGCCCTGCTGGCTTTCCCCGGAAGAGAGCTAAATGATCAGGCAAGGGGTCGGACGGTACCAATGGTAAAAACAGTACACCCCTGCAGGGTTTAATCTTTTCAAAAAGCCGTGTCCGCGGTTATGGACAACTTGGGAATAGATTATGAGATCATAGATAACCTGAACCTTTAATCAAATGGCAGCTAGAGGTTGCATAATCAACGTGTGTTAAAAGGTTCATTTCCTCGAGGGAGATTCGAGGGAGTGCCTTGGTGGAGATAAGTGGAGTTGCTGAATACAGTAGGTTCCCCGAGAACCGAAGAGAAAAGTGTTACCCTCTTATCCCCTTATGAAAATCTTCTGATTAGACGATGCCTTGAGTCCTAGTCTTCGGAAGGAAACAAAACTCGCTTTATGCAAAACAACCACTTATATAGCTTTGAAGCCTCCGTCAGCATCGGGCCTATATCGCCCTACTAATTCTTGCGAGTACGTCGTACTCAGCCTTGCTTTGTTGATTATTATTTGTTTCAGAGGAGGACGCCACCGAACTGGAAGGTGGGTTCTATGTTGACTTCGACGAGTAGTCTGGGGTTCCCAGGTGGCAGCTTGGGACGTCATGGAACAGGCTGGCACGGGATGTTTATCTGTAGGCCTCTTAGGCCATAATTTGGATCTTGTTGTTAGACAACTTTAATTTGCTTCCGCTTGTTGTAATGATGGGTCAGTGACCTCTGATGTGTCATTTGCTATCTTTCTCAATTATATGAGTTGAACTATGATATCTTTGTGTCGTAGAGTCTGTGATGTGCCAGTTCGTTCCACAAGTCTCGGTCTCTTTACTATACATGGAAGCGATGTCTGAGCTTATGGCATGATTGAGGTGTTGTGTGCCGATGATCCATTCCGAGCACACCTGCCAATGAGTTTTGGCCTGGGATTGGTAAACCCAGTAACCCTCAATTGTGTAGCATGACCGGTTACACAACGTTCCACTATATAGTTCTGGGGTCGGGGCGCTACAAATTGGTATCAGAGCAGTACTGCCTGTAGGAAACCCGTTCTATTGGTCGAAGTTGAGTCTAGTGTAGTAAAAATTATTTATGAACTGAAAATGAGTTGTGAAAACCCTCTTAGGATTCTTTTTACTCCTTACCCAACTCGCTCTATCTCTGAGTCACCTTACCTCTATTTGATTTGCAGTAAGTCGAAGTTAAGGTTCATCGGGGTTGGGTTCTTACCGTCTAGATTAAGTCATGAGTCTCAATTCCGATCCTAACTGTTGATTTGTTCTGTTGTTGTTACAGATGCCGCCTACGGGGCTTGTTGTCTGTCTTACTCGCTGTGAGGGTGTCCGCGGGTTCCCCGCCCTGTTTGCTGCTGCCTTAGCCAGCCAGGGTTGCCCGTGGTATCCTGAGTATGTTGTTTACGAGGAGCACATGCCGTATGGGCAGGGCCAGTTCTACTGTCAGGTCCGTGTCCTAAACGAGGATGGAGATAAAATCCAGTTCCAGCACGCAGGTGTGGGAATGACAGTGGAGCAGGCTGTCCAGGAGGCTGCTTTCAACGGTCTCTCAGTGTACCGCGGATACAATGAGTACTTAGCCAACCCGATTTCCGACTTCTACCACTTCCCCGCGGCTGATGACGGTCAGGAAGGGTGTTATGTTGCCAAGTACTCGGACCCATCAACTGAGCCAGATCATAGTCACCGAGCTCTTATCGAGATGGTGAGAGCGTTGGACCTTCGTGCTCGTCAGTGGTACCTCTACGCAGTGGCCGCTCGTGATAGTCACCGTCACACGCTGGCGACCTTGGAGCCATACGTCCACGGCGGGGTGCTTCCCCCGGAGCTCCTTTCACCTATGCCAATGGATCTGCCCAACTTTATGAGCAGCCCTAGTGTGGGTGGCACCATCCCACCGCGTGGACCTGCTCGAGAGGCCGGTGGCGACGTCCACACGCCGCCTTATGTCAACCAGCCAGCAAGTGCACGCCGCTTCCGCACTCGCTTTGTGCGTCTCCCGGAGAGTGCCCAGTACTTCTAGGAGACCTGTGTCTGCGGGTACCTTGTATCGTATCTTGCTTTCCTGCGTGATGAGCAAGATACCCACTATCTGTAGTGGTTTCCCTTCGAGTTAAATTTGCTGTATGGAACCTAATGACTTGTATCATCTGTTTCTCCCATTCGTGTAATGCGTACTAAAAGCTTGTGAGCTTGTACTTAAATCACTTAATGGGTTTTATTCCGACTGGCTAATGTCTGATCAGTTCAATTATTTTCCTGCCATGTTGATGCGATGATACATGTTCTTCCTTGATCACTTCTGCTAAATTGTTGCCGTCCGTGGTCACTTATTCGGGGATGGATACTAACAGTGTCCTTGTTCATATCTCCAGAATGGCTCCTACCCGTCGTGGTGAGCAAAGCAACACTGATCTACCGCCGCCACCCACTATGGTGGAGGTACTGATGATCATCGAGGAGGGCCGTCTGTGCAATGAGAATCTTCTCGCGCAGTTAGTGCAGCAAGGGGCTCGGAGAAATACTGAATGTAACAATCTCAACGACTTCCTGAAGTCCCAGCCTCCCACCTTCGCCTATGCCAAGGAGCCGTTGGATGCTGATGATTGGCTGCGTGCCCTGGAGCGCAAGTTTACCGCGCTACATGTTCCGGCTGCAGAACAAGTGAATTTTGCAACCTACCTTCTGATGGGAGCCGCTGGCTCTTGGTGGGAAAGCCATGTGGCAATGACTGCTGCTGGTCATGTGTTCACCTGGGAGGAATTCCGCACTGCCTTCCGTGCGGCCTACATCCCCAAGCCCGTCATGGACTTGAAGAGAAGGGAGTTCCTGAATCTGAACCAGGGACGGATGGATCTCCAAGCTTATGGGCGGGAGTTCAATCACCTGTCTCGCTACGCCCCTCGAGATGTGACCAATGATGAGGACCGGCAATACCTGTTCCGCAAGGGACTGAATCCGCAGCTTCGTTATGAGCTGTTGCCCTTCAAGTTCCCGTCCTTCCAGGAGCTGTACAACCAGGCTCTCACTCTGGAGCAAGGCAGGAAGGAGCTAGAGTCTTCCAGGAAGTCAGCTCCAGTGGACAACCAGGGCTCCTCATCCTCCGAAGCCAAGAAGCGCAGGGTATTCGTGCCGTTCAGCTCGGTGCCCCGTGCTCCTTTCGTGCCCAAGCCTACAGGACACAAGCCACCTCCGCCTCGCCCAGCTACATCGACTGTGGGTGCGGCTGGAAGTGGGTTCCGTCCTCGTCCGCCTGCACCGCCAGGGCTCACTTGCTACGCCTGTGGTCAGCCAGGTCACTACTCCAGCGAGTGTCCTCAGAAGGCCAGGGGCTCTACACCTGCACCAGCACCTTCCACACCCGCTGCCAAGGCTGCGACTGTTAGCCGTGGTCGTCTGAACCACGTCTCTGCTGAAGCCGCTGAAGAGGACCCCGGTGTTCTCATGGGTGAGCTCTACCTCAATGGATATCCAGCTACCGTCTTGTTTGATTCTGGAGCATCGCATTCATTCATATCCATAGCTTTCGCAGTTAGCCACCAAATAGAGTTCTTGAACATGACCTCCCCTTTAAAGGTTAAAACACCGGGCTCTAGTTGGCTAACTGACTGGATTACCCCGGAGGTCCGAATTTGCTTAGGCTATTGGTCCTTCCCGTTCCAGTTGATAGCCCTGAAGTCAGTTGGTATAGACGTCATTCTGGGTATGGACTGGCTGGTCAAATATAAGGCTAAGTTGAACTGCGCTGACAAGACTGTCGTCGTGATCCACCCAACCGACGGGCCTGTGACGTACCGGTCCCCGTATTCCAAAAATCCAACCGCTATCGCTCCTCTCTCTCCGGAGATCAGTCTCTACCTTATGGAAGGTATCAACCCGCCTGAAATGCATGAGATAGGTGTGGTGTGTGACTTTCCCGACGTCTTTCCTGAAGAATTGCCTGGCATGCCGCCAGATCGAACTGTTGAGTTTGTTATTGAACTGGTTCCCGGGACTGCCCCGATTTCCAAGAGGCCGTACTGAATGCCGACAGAAGAGTTGACTGAACTGAAGAAGCAACTAGATGAACTGTTGGAAAAGGAATTCATTCGGCCTAGTAGTTCTCCCTGGGGTTGCCCCGTCATCTTTGTCAAGAAGAGGGATACCAATGTTCCTCGTCTGGTTGTTGATTACCGCCCCTTGAATGCGGTGACCATCAAAAACAAGTATCCTATCCCTCGAATGAATGATCTCTTCGATCAGCTAGCGGGTGCAACTGTGTTCTCCAAGATGGATCTGCGGTCAGGCTACCATCAGATCAAAATCAGGAAGGAGGATATTCCTAAAACGGCATTCACTACCCGTTATGGGTTGTATGAGTATACCGTCATGTCATTTGGCCTCACCAATGCTCCCGCTACCTTCATGAGGCTAATGAACTCGATCTTCCACGAGTACCTTGACAAGTTCGTCATCATCTACATTGATGATATCCTCATCTATTCCAAAACCGACGAAGAGCATGATGAACATCTTCGCCTAGTTCTGACCAAGCTCCGCGAACATCGCCTCTATGCTAAGTTCTCAAAGTGTGAGTTCTGGCTAAAGGAACTCGTCTTCCTAGGTCATGTGGTGTCAGCTTACGGAGTGTCCGTTATACCTGACAAGATTCAGTCAATTCTGGATTGGCCTACCCCAAAGTCTGTCAAAGACATCCGCAGCTTCCTTGGGTTAGCGGGTTACTACCGCCGATTCATCGAAGGTTTCTCCAAGATAGCCAAAGCTTTGACCGACCTTCTCAAGAAAGACAAGAAGTTTGTCTGGACGGACAAGGCTGAAGAGAGCTTCCAAAACCTAAAAGTCAAACTCACGACCACTCCTGTACTTGTCCTTCCAGACACCGACAAAGACTTTGTCGTCTATTGTGATGCTCACTCCAAGGCTTGGGTTGTGTTTTGATGCAAGAAGGCCATGTTGTCGCCTATGCTTCCCGTCAACTCAAACCACATGAGCAAAACTACCCAACTCATGATCTAGAGCTTGCTGCTGTGGTTCATGCTCTAAAGCAATGGAGGCCCTACCTGTTGGGTAACCGTTGCGAGATCTTCTCTGACCATCAAAGTCTGAAGTACCTTTTCACTCAACCGGATCTGAACCTTCGACAAAGAAGATGGTTGGAGTTAATCAAGGACTATGATGTGACCCTCAACTATCAGCCTGGCAAAGCCAACGTCGTGGCTGATGCCTGAGCCGCAAGTCTTATTGTAATACCCTAATGGTTGAGCGAGCTCAACCTGCTCTTCATGAAGAATTCGCACGTCTGAATCTGGAGATTGTTCCCTCCGGATATTTGGCCAACTTAGAAATTCAGTCCACCCTCGAGGATGATATCAAGGCTGCCCAGCAAAATGATGCTGAAATCCTCGAGATCAAGGAGAAGATAGCCAATGGGAAAGCCAAATGTTTCTCGGTTGATGACAATGGTGTCGTCTACTTTGGTACCCGTCTAGTGGTGCCCAAGAGTGGGAATACAAAAGAGTTGATCCTCTCCGAAGCTCACGAGTCACCCATCTCTATTCATCCGGGTAGCACCAAAATGTACCAAGATCTTCGCCCTCAATTCTGGTGGTCTTGCATGAAGCGCGAGATCGCCGAGTATGTTGCAGAATGCGATGTCTGTCGCAGGGTAAAAGCTGAACATCAAAAGCCAGCGGGTACCCTTCGCCCCATAGCCATCCCAGAGTGGAAATGGGATGAAGTTGGTATGGATTTCATTACTGGCTTTCCAAGATCGCAAAAGGGTAATACCGCCATCTGGGTAGTCATTGATCGTCTATCCAAGGTCGCCCACTTCCTCCCTGTTCGCGAGGATATCACCTCCGTTAAACTGGCTGAGTTGTATATGGCCCGGATTGTTCCTTTGCATGGGGTTCCCTTAAGGATCATCACCGACCGTGGAAGCCTATTTGTGTCCAAATTCTGGCAGAGTTTCCAAACTGCTATGGGAACCCGTCTCAATTTCAGTACCGCTTACCATCCTCAAACCGATGGCCAAACTGAAAGGGTCAACCAAGTTCTCGAAGATATGCTTCGGGCTTGTGTTATCTCCTTCGGCAAGGGTTGGGAACAATACCTTCCCCTCGCCGAGTTCTCCTACAACAATAGCTATCAAGCCAGTTTGCAAATGGCTCCCTTTGAGGTTCTCTACGGGAGAAAGTGTCGAACTCCGCTGAATTGGTCTGAAACCGGAGAGAGGTCACTCTTCGGTCCTGATGTGATCAATGAGGCAGAAGAAAAGGTCCGTGTCATTCGAGCAAATCTCAAGATTGCCCAGTCTAGGCAGAAGAGCTACTATGATAAGCATCATCAGGAGGTTCACTATGAAATTGGTGACAAAGCCTATCTTCGAGTCTCTCCCCTCCGAGGCGTTCGTCGTTTCGGGATCAAGGGAAAATTGGCACCTCGTTTTGTTGGTCCTTTCACTGTCTTGGGTAAGCGAGGTGATCTCTCCTATCAACTCGAGCTCCCAGAGAATTTCCCGGATGTGCATGATGTGTTCCACGTCTCTCAACTCCGTCGTTGCTTTAAGGATCCTATTCGTGGGGTCAATCATGAAGAGTTGGACATCCAGGAGGATCTGACTTACCGTGAGCATCCTGTCCGCATCTTGGATGAAGCGGAAAGGAAGACTCGCAATAAATCCATCAAGTTCCTCAAAATCCAGTGGTCTAACCATTCTGAAGACGAAGCAACCTGGGAACGTGAAACTAGCCTTCGTCAGGAATACCCCGCCTTCTTCACTCCAGCCTAGAATCTCGGGACGAGATTCCTGTAAGGGGGATAGAGTTGTAACAGCCCCACTTTTGGACCCAGAAAATATGAGTAAAATTTTCACTTTTGCATCTCATTTGCATCATAGCATCCCTCATCCATTTTTGCTTCACATGAGACAATAAAGGGGCAATAATTGAGAAACCAAATGGATGATGTAAATGGTGAACAAAGTTGCAAAACAAATAAACATATTTGTCCAGGAAGTTCCTGCAACAACAAATAAAATTGTTGTCCAATTTAGTGCTTTATCAAAATTCAAATATGTGGGTGAAACCCTAAAACACAAGAGAGCAAATCCTAAAATGTTAACACATAAAATGTTGTCAAAATGGGCTGCAATTTTTATCACAGGTTCCCAATAATATATAAGGGCTCTGTGAATTTTTCCAAAATTTTCCAAACTATTTAAGGACCTCAATTAAATGTCTAAAGTTGCTGGAATTAAAGAATTTGGAAAAAGAGGAAAACCCTGACAGTGGGTCCCCCCTGTCAGCATCGTCACTGTGGCGACAGGGAGAACCCTGGCGCCATGGCCGTCCCACCACGGCCTCCTGCGCGGCCCCTCGCGTCCATGGCCCCCTGGAGGCATAAGACGACCCCTCGACCGCTTGCTTCTCCTGCCCCCTCCTTTTTCCCCCACCTGCAGAAACCCTAGAACCGAACCGCGCCATGGCCGTGCGCTGACCAAGCCACCGCCGCTCGTCGCCGACGTTTCCGACCACCCGGAGCAGATCGGCCTGGGGCATAAGAATCGCCGTGCTCTCCTCTACATCCTCCCCGAGCCCTGCGTGCTAGGACGCAGCCGTTCGCGCGAATCAATCCGTCTCCGCCGCCGCCACCCGCCGCCGTCCGAGCTCGATTCCGGCGCCGTCGGCCCTCCTCTGCCACCACCGACCTCACGCACGTACTCAGGGTGAGCACACGGTCCTCGGAGACGCCCTCCCCTCGTTCCTCCCCCTCTGTTTCGCCGGTGCCAATTAGGCCGAAGTAGAGCCGCCGTCATAGCTCGTCGCCGGCGTCCCTCCGGTGACCAATAGGTCACGCGCAGCCGCCACCAAGTTCCCCTCGCGCTCCTGAGCGCAATGCGCCTCCTCCCTGGAACCCTCGTGCACGCGTTCGACGAATCGATCCATGACGCTGCCGTCGGTGACCGCGCGCTCGCGCCGGTCCTAGCCGCCCTGCGCCAGCTCAAACCTGCGGGTGGGCCGCTGGCCGACGTGGCCTGCCAGCAAGGCTGCTGCCCCACCCGTCCTGTCTCACGAGCTAGCCCAGCCCACGGTGCAAATCGATTCGGGCCAAATTCCTGGAATTTGTAAAATTGGCAGAAATCAATTTGAACTTTGAATTGGCATAACTTTTGAACCACTTGTCCAAAAATTGCAAATAATATGTCAAAATGCTCAGCAACAAAATGTCTACCTGTTAGGTACCATTGGTTAATTTAATTGGTCAAAATAAATTGTCTTTAATTGCTGAATACTAAAATGGCAGAAATAATATTGAATTGTTAATTCCATAATTTGAGTTCTATTTGTCCAAAAATTGTGTTCAATAGCTCAAAATGATCAGTGGACAATGAGCTATCACTTTATGCCAATTGAGAGAGTTGGGGAATTAAATTTTAGTGCTGTTTACATAAATTCCTAAAATGGCAGATTTAAATCCCTTTTTGAATAAATCATAACTTGGTGAATATTACTTCAAAAATTGCAAATGATATACCAAAATGACCAGCAAAGCAAATGCTATCTACCTATGTTAATATCACAGCATGCAAACAAATTTTCCTTTGAGGTTAATTTCGAAATGGTTAAAACGATTTAAATCGCATAACCGTTTAAATCACCATTTATTCGTCGTTGATCGGAAAATTGCAAACAAGGTACCAAAACGATCAGTGGGTTAATATCTATCAAATAATGTCATTTTCATGCATATTTACCTCATAATTCAGTACTGGACATTTTGGATATTCACCTAATTCACTAAGTTAAAGATGGAGTTTTAACCCGTTAATTGCAATATTTAATTTAGGGGTTCCATTTAACTTGTGGGACATGCCCAATACCTTTTCAATGCATAATATGTCCATATCATCATGATTGTGCATTGCACCTTGTATTCGTGTTATTTATCCCTTTCTTGTATTGTTTGTGTTTCGGTAGATTCTGGAGTCGAGGTTCCACCACAATACCTTGACAACCAGCGCGACCAGTACTACCAGCAAGGCAAGAGCTAACCTAACCTTCTTGGCATATCTCATATTACCCAAGTATTTTATCCACCATACTATTATTGCATTCGATTCTGGTGACAAGTTTTGGTCAGTGTATAGAATATCCTATCACTTGCATGCTCCCTGAACCATTATCTGTTTCCCTCCTATGAACCATAGGTTGAAGTGTTGGCCTGAGATAATTCATATCTGTTGTATGTCATGCTTAGATATGCTTAGCCATGCTTAGTCGAATGCTTAAGTTGTCCGTTGATTATTTCCATACTTGTGAATTGAATGGAATGTTCGGACAGTGGTGGAGACTTGTGTTGATAATAAATTGCTAAGAAGGCTGGGATGAGTTGCCAACAAGGTCGTTGGTGTTTTGTCTCATTCTTGCCGCCTAGGCTGAGAGTGCTTTTAGCTAGAACCAAGAACCGAGCGTGCTACCATCGGTGGGGGTATGGGCCCCTTACTAACCGAATAATTAGTGCGGGCGTATCCAAGGGTCCTCTAGTTTGCGCTTTCCATTTGCGAGTGTGTGGCTGGTGATGAAAAAGAAGATGATGATGATGATGATGGTGATAGGAGTGGCGATGGGGCAGGGTGTTGAAATAGGCGCTGAACTTGTCCTGTCGTCACGATGACCCTTGGATAGTCCCATACTTTGTAAAGGTTTAACCGCGCCCGCCCTGCCGGCTTTCCCCGGAAGAGAGCTAATAGCTAGGCAAGGGGTCGGACGGTACCGGTGGCTAAAAACAGTACACCCCTGCAGGGTTTAATCTTTTCGAAAAGCCGTGTCCACGGTTATGGACAAAATCTTGGGAAAGGCGGATTAGCTCATAGAAAACCTGAACCTGATCTTTAATTAAATGGCAGCTAGAGGTTGCATAATCAACGTGTGATAAAAGGTTCATTTCCTCGAGGGAGATTCGAGGGAGTGCCTTGGTGGAGATAGGTGGAGTTGCTGAATACAGTAGGTTCCCCGTGAACCGAAGAGAAAAGTGTTACCCTCTTATCCCCTTATGAAAACCTTCTGATTAGACGATGCCATGAGTCCTAGTCTTCGGAAGGAAACAAAACTCGCTTTATGCAAAACAACCACTTATATAGCTTTGAAGCCTCCGTCTGCATCGGGCCTATATCGCCCTACTAATTCTTGCGAGTACGTCGTACTCAGCCTTGCTTTGTTGCTTATTATTTGTTTCAGAGGAGGACGCCACCGAACTGGAAGGTGGGTTCTACGTTGACTTCGACGAGTAGTCTGGGGTTCCAGGTGGCAGCTTGGGACGTCATGGAACAGGCTGGCACGGGATGTTTATCTGTAGGCCTCTTAGGCCATAATTTGGATCTTGTTGTTTAGACAACTTTAATTTGCTTCCGCTTGTTGTAATGATGGGTCAGTGACCTCTGATGTGTCTATCTTTCTCAATTATATGAGTTGAACTATGATATCTTTGTGTCGTAGAGTCTGTGATGTGCCAGTTCGTTCCACAAGTCTCGGTCTCTTTACTATACATGCAAGCGATGTCTGAGCTTATGGCATGATTGAGGTGTTGTGTGCCGATGATCCATTCCGAGCACACCTGCCAATGAGTTTTGGCCTGGGATTGGTAAACCCAGTAACCCTCAATTGTGTAGCATGACCGGTTACACAACGTTCCACTGTATAGTTCTGGGGTCGGGGCGCTACAAACTGTCCCAGGAACTGGGTGTGTCTCACGAAGGATCGAGTAAGGGGCTGAACACGGAATCAAACAACCCTCAACATGCCTCGGCGACGGTGCTCGTCGAACTCGCTGGGGGACAACACTGCAGAGATGAACGCACGGTATTACCCAGGTTCAGGGCCCTCTAGATGAGGTAAAACCCCTACGTCCTGCTTCGAGTTGTATTGCACTTGCTTGGAGAGGTTTTCGGTACAGGGCGAGCTTGGCGAGCTCGAGGTGGCTACAATGGCTAACCCTAGAACCGGAGAAGAATGTGAACCAAAGAGAGTCGACCCGAAAGAAGAAACCTTTGCCCGAACGTGCTCCCCCTCCTTTTATAGGTGTCTTCGGACCTCTTCCCCCAAATGTCTTGGCGGGAAGGGCTACCACATGGCGACGAAGGAGGAGGTGCGGTGCACGATAAAGGTAGAGTCCACCATAAAGGTAAAGCCCATGGACGCGGTCCATGGTAGGGGGCAGCGTCACCAAAGCTGGAAAAGCCACCGTCCAACCAGGACAGTGGGCTGGTGCTGCGGAGGTGGAACGGGTCCAATGGTGACGTCGCCCTTGGAGCGTAGCTGCAGACGGTTCCCTTATCACCAAAGTGGCAATCCTTGGGGCTCCTTTGCTTGGTGCAGCTTTGTTGACTCCTTTATACATAAGAATGGCAACTGTGGCGCTGCCGTCACTGCGCGCTGGCGCGGTCGTCACTCTGCGGAGGGCGCAGAGCCCATGTGCGCTCTGCCGCGGAGGCAGAGCTGGCTTCGAGAGGAAAGAAGCCTCGCGAGGCAAAAGGCCTCGCCGAGCCTTTCGGCTTGGTCCTTAGCAGAATTTGCAGGTGGCATCCGGGATGCCCTCTTGAGGAGAGGTCCCTCGCCGAGGGAAAACCCTTGATGAGGAAGAGAGGTCCCTCGCGAGGGAAAAAAACCCTCGCGAGGCTCGCCAGGCTTGGAGAGCCTGGTCCTTAGCGAAATCTTCTGAAGAATGTCGTGGGCCCTGGCAGGCCGGCCCGTGGTACCCTGGTTTCCACTGTGCCGACAGAACCGGTATGCCGCCATGTTGGCATCTAGGGCATCCGAGTTGCCTGATGTTTGCTGGATCACCAGATCCGAGTCACCATAACATATGATCCGGCGAATTCTGATCTCCTTGGCTACCTTAAGTCCATGAATCAACGCTTCATACTCGGCGACATTGTTGGATGCCGCGAAATGGACTTGCAGCACATATTTCAGCTGGTCTCGTTTTGGCGAGGTGAGAACCACCCTGGCACCCAGGCCCTCTTTTTACTTTGGACCCATCGAAATGCATTTTCCAGTAGTTGCAGTCAGGCAGAGATGGCTCATACTGCATCTCGGCCCAATCGACAAAGAAATCTGCCACTTCTTGAGATTTGATGGTATCTCTCCTTGCGCACTGCGGCGCGTAAGCCGCTAGCTCAATAGCCCACTTGGCTACCCGGCCACTAGCATCCTTGTTGCCGATGATGTCGGAAATAGGGGCCGCACTTACGACAGTTATGGGATGCTCCTGGAAGTAATGCTTTAGTTTTTTGGCCGCCATGTACACACCATAGGTCATTTTCTGGTAGTGAGGGTAATTTTGTTTTGAGGTGGAGAGCACCTCACTCAGGTAGTACACCGGTCTCTGCATCGTAGTACCTTCTTCTCGCTCTACCACCATTACGACACTAATGACTCAGTTAGTGGCCGCAATGTAGAGCAACATGGGTTCTCTCGGTAGTGGCGAGGCCAATATCGGTGCTGTAGCCAACATATTTTTTAGCTCATGGAATGCGGCATCCGCTTGTGGGGTCCAATAGAACTTATCCGATTTTTTCATTAGTTGGTACAAAGGCAGGGCCTTTTCTCCCAACTGACCTACGAAACGACTCAGGAAAGCCAGGCAACCCATGAATTTCTGGACATCCCTGAGACATCTTGGCAACTTCATGTTTTCTATTGCCCGGATTTTAGTCGGGTTTGCCTCGATACCTCGGCTAGACACGAGGAAACCGAGTAACATGCCTGCCGGCACACCGAATGTACATTTATCCGGGTTAAACTTTAGCCGGAATTTCCGCAGGTTTGCGAATGTCTCTTTGAGATCATCCAGCAAGGTATGTTTTTCTTTACTTTTGATGACTATGTCGTCGACATACACCTACACATTTTTACCTATCTGATCATACAAGCATTTCTGCATACAGCGCTGGTAAGTAGCGCCGACATTTCTCAAACCAAAGCACATGACACGATAGCAATAAGCCCCGTACGGGGTGATAAAGGCAGTCTTTATTTGATCAGCAGGATTCAATGGTATCTGGTGAAAACCAGAGTACGCATCTACAAAGGATAGCAATTCACACCCGGCCGTGGAGTCGATCACTTGATCGATCCGGGGCAACGGGAATGGATCTTTCGGACATGCCTTGTTCACATTTGTGTAGTCGATACACATGCGCCAGACAGCGGCTACATTCGGGTCATCTTTTTTCTTTTCCACCAGGACCGGGTTAGACAACCAGTCCGGGTGCAGCACTTCCATGATGAAACCAAACGCAAGAAGTCTGGCTAACTCGTCACCGACAATTTTTCTCCTCTCAGCAGCGAGGCGTCTCATTGGTTGCTTCACCGGTCTCGCATCAGACCGGACATGTAGAGAGTGCTCAGCCAAATCCCTCGAAACACCAGGCAGGTCCTGATTCGACCATGCAAAGATGTCCCGATTCTCACGGAGGAAGTGGATGAGCTCGCTTTCCTATTTGCTGACCAACCCGGCACCGATGATGACGGTGTGGTCCGGGTTAGACTCGTCGATGCCGATTTTCTTGGACTCCTTCGCCGCCTGGAAGGTTGCAGTCTGCTACGGGTTAGCCATACTCGGCATACCGAGTTGAGCGGACTGGGCAAGAGCCACCACTTCATGGATTCTCTTCTTCTCCGCAGCAATCACTAGTGACTCGGCCAGTAGTGACCCAGCGGAAGCGCACTCCATGGAACACTTGTAGTCACCCGAGATGGTGATGACACCATTTGGAGCCGACATTTTCATCTTCAGGTAGGCCACATGATTGGACGCCATGAATTTGGCGAGTGCTGGTCTACCGAGTAAGGCATGGTAGGGGCTTTCGAGGTCCACAACCTCGAACAGCAGACTCTCAGTTCTGCAGTTGCCCTTGTCGCCGAAGGCGACATCAACCCAGACTGTGCCCATGGGTGCGTGCGAGACACCCGGCACGATGCCGTGGAAAGTGGTTCTACTCGGCTGCATGATGTTCTCGGTTATTCCGAGTTTGACCATGGTATCCCGGTACATAATGTTGATGCTGCTCCCGTTATCAACGAGAACCCAGGTGAACCTGACATTGATGTTGGGCCCGACGAGTGTCGGATCCACCACTAGAGCATAACCCCCTGGGTTGGGCATGACCTTGGGATGGTCATTGATGCTCCAGCTGATCTCATCCTCGGACCAGTACATGAATTTTGGCACGGCCGGCATAACCGCGTTGACCTCCATTGCGCGCCGGTGCTGGCTCTGTTTGTCACTAGGCTCGGTCACAAAGACCATGTAGCTCTGGTGGGGCTCTCGGTACTCATTCTGACGACTCGGGCCAGCATTGTTGTTGTTGGTGTTGTTGTTGTAGTTGTTGGCCACTTGGTTGACATCCTCCTGCCTCGGCTGGGTGTTCAGAGGCTGAGTGTTTGCACCCGTGAGAGGTGCAGGTCGGGATGCCGGACCAGCAATTACCGGCTTGCGATGGTACCAACTACAGTCCCGAGTTGTGTGCTGAGCCGGTCTGCTGGGACGCTTGGTGTGAAAGCTGCAGGGCCCATCCAACATCATCTCGTAAGTGTACCTCTCCTTGTGATCCCACTGCTTCTTGTTGCCGTTCCACGGCTTCCTTTCACCGTTCCATGGCCTCTTCTCGCCGTTCCACGGCCTCTTTCCTTCTGAGTTCTGGCCCCATGAGGGACCATCATTTTTCTGACGCTGGCTACTGCCGGCATCCACCTGATCTTGGTCGACAACGGCGACCTGGTCTGATCCGTACCGGTAATCCGGCCTGTCATCTCTTCTCTTTCTGTAATCCGGGCGGTCGGTGCGCCTGCCCGATCTGTCCCTGTCCTGAGCAGGATATCTCCTGCCCGAGTCGACCTGGGCCAGTAAAGGCTGTGTCAGATCACCCAGGGCATAGCTATCCGCTATTGCCATTGTCTCGGCCAAGGTGGTCGGCATCTCTCTCTGGAGTCTCTGCCAAAGCATGGAGCCATGTCGGCACCCTTGTGCAAACCATGCGATGGCCTGCGACTCGATGACTCCTTCGCAGGAGTTGCGGATTGTACTCCACCGGGTCAGATACTCCCGGTCAGTTTCATCTTCTCTCTGCCGGCACATCGACATCTGCTGAGGACGATTCGGCCTCTTGTAGGTGCTGGAGAAGTTGCTGACAAAAGCATCGGAGAAGTCCAGCCAGCAATCAATGTTGTTCTCCTCTAGGTTGTTCAACCAGATTCGGGCTGGTCCTTCCAGCATCTGCGGCACATACCGCACAGCCCATCGGCGGCTGCCACCGGCGATGTGCACAGCGGTGACATAATCTGTCAGCCAGTCCTCCGGCTTAGTACTACCTTCATACGTCTTGGCACCCCGGGGAAGCTGGAAGTTAGGCACCGGCGCCTGCTTCATTATCCGGGGTCCAAAACATGCAGGACCCGGTGGGCCTTGCTCCTCCAGCAGTTCAGACAGATAGATTCTGTCAAGCTTGTTGCGGACATCATGTGCCGGCAGCTGGCGAGTTCCCAGCCTAGCTCTGATTGCACCCTCAGTCGCCAGGTCTCTGAATCTAGTGTACCTGGCCCGCTCCATGGCCGAGTAACCATCATTGTATCGGTCGGCAGCATGTTCGGCATACCCGGCACCCTATCATTGCCGAGGTGGGTTGGGTACTGGATACCGAGGTGGCTGAACTTGATTTGCCGGGTGAACCCGGCTGGCTCCTTGCTTGCCCTGAGCAAGTTCAGGGGCTCCCTGGCCGGCATGGCCTTGCCCGGCTATCTGCTTTCCGGCATACACCGGATCATATGCCTGCAGCTGTTTGTTTTTACCAGAGTTTACACTCTGGTCACGACTTCGGCCGACATACGGCGACGAGGCCTGTCCCTTGGACATTCCACCGGCACCACCATTCGAGTGAATGTACCAGGATCCACCTACATCCGGGTTTGCCTTCCGGAAAGCCTCATTCTGACGATTGGCAATGGCTACCAACTCGTTTACCCGGTCATGCTGCCTACGACGAGCATCACCGGACAGGCTCGGTAACTCTGCTGCGGCTGCCTCTGTAGCTCTAAGGTTCTTGCCGGGAATGCTATACTTCGGCCTATCTGCCGACACATGACTAGCAGTTCTACTAGATTTGGCTCTACCTTCTCTAGCAATCTCGGCATTGAAGTCTCTACCTCGGGCACACACCTCATCTATGCGGCTAACAGGGTTTGCTACTGGTGTAAAACCATGAGCCTTGTTATACTCACAGAGAGAGATGTCAAACTCTTGCCTGACTCGGGCTACCTCCAGAGCCTCCTGGAGTATGTTTTTGCGCTGCTCATCCAGCTCCGCCTGAGCCAGTGTAGCATCTGCATTCGTAGCAACTGGGGTGGCCAGCTTCTCGATCACGTCCTGAAGAGGACTCGGCGTCACCGGCACACCAGATGTACCGGCCTGCGCCTGACGGTTCTCCGGCCTCTCCAGCGGCGGGCGTGCCGTCTGGGTGGACCTGGTGCTGACCTCGGCCTTTCCGGCCGCGGCAATGCCGGCACCAGCGAATGGAGCAGTCATCATGACCTCCACGCAGCTAGCGGGGCAAGCGGTACGCGGACCGCGAGCTGCGCAGACTGCAGGAGGATCCGCAGCAACCTGCACCCTTTCGAGAAACCTGCAGGGGACCTCGGTGACGATGTAGACCGTGAGCGCGCTGAAGTCGATGAGGCAGCCGTTCCGGGGCAGCGGCCTGCTGCCGAAACAACCCGCGTTGTCGCTGACGACGTTGAGCGAGCCGAACCTGTGGACAAGGCCACAGAGCACGCGCTCGCCCGACGCGATGATGGAACCCGTCCGGATGAACACACCAGCCAGCGCCGCTGCTGGCCCCACGGTGGGCGCCAACTGTCGTGGTGGTGCACGGACAGATGCCATAGGTAGGCTTGAGTTGGGGCCGATGGACGCTGGAGGCACCGGGGAGGGCTAGCGCGTAGGAATACGCACACAATTTACCCAGGTTCAGGGCCCTCGTGAGGAGGTAAGACCCCTACTCTTGCTTGTCTGTTTATATGGTGGATCACCCTCGAGCTACAAGATGCTCCTTGAGCTGTATATGAAAAGCTATGAACTAAGGCAAAGGTGTATCACTCGGGCTCTCTACCGAGTCTTGCGGTGGCTCAGTGGCTCTCTGTGGGTTCTTTGGTGTGGAAAGTCTAGAGTTTCGTCTAAGCGTCTCGCGTCCCCGTAAGAGGAGCCCTGGTGCTCCTTATATAGGGTAGCCCAGGGCACAAGTTAGGGCTGACGTGGGTGCTGGCGTACGCGACACTGTGGTCATGTCCGGCCGGTGTCATCCTCTGACTGCTTCCGTCATCACTGCCAGAGACAAGACAAGTGCCATGCCTGTCCCATGCTCCCCCGTACTGCCTTGGTCAGCAGCATGGAGGCCTGACTCCCCATCCCGTGACCTCCGGGTCAAGGTTAAGCAGCGCGTCCCATCGTGCCAGTGGCACGATGCCTGCTCCATGATTGTAGGGACAAGACGTGAGCCTTGACCGTCCACCGGGATTTAACTCCCTCTTCTCTTCTCCGGCATAGGCATGCGAATACTCCTTAACTCGGTTTCACCTTCCCCTGTACATAATAAGAACAAAGAGAGGATCCGACATCTAATCTGTATGATCCGTCATCCGGTATGTCGGTTATCTTTGACCCGGTCGACTCCGGGTATGTCGATATGATATGTCGGTTAGTGTTGACCCGATCAACTCCGGGTCTATGCGTGTCTCGTCATCTCGATCCTATCCGGGGGTTGCCCCCCGACAGTCGTCCTCCACCGCTGACTCTCTTCTCGCCTCCAACAGCTCCAGCACCATCATAGTTCATCTGGATCGAAGCAACTTTCTCCTCTGGAAGACCCAGGTCGTCCCTAACCTCTCCGCCTCAGGCTATCTAGGGTTCCTCGATGGGACCATCCCTGCACCGCCGAAGATCATCACCACCGGCACCGGTGTGGATGAGAAGAAGATCACCAACCCCGAGTACACGGCATGGTGGCACACCGATCAGCGTGTTCTGAGCATGCTCTCGGGGATGATTGGGCGAACAACATCTGCAGCCTTATGGAGCACCCTCAGCTCCATGTTCTCCGCCCAGGGACGGGCGAGCATCCGTGCATACCGTCGAAAGCTCGCGACAACGAAGAGGCACGACATGGGAGCAGCTGACTACTTCCATCTGATGAAGGGATTTGCCGATGCCCTGGCGACCGTCGGCGCTCCTGTGCCCGATGAAGAATTGATCGACTACATCCTCGCTGGTTTGGGCAACGCCTTTGCTCCTCTTCAGGTGTCGCTTAACGTCTTCTCCAACACAAACCCTGACGCTGTCATCTACCCTCACCGACTTCTACTCAATGCTTGTCTCCATGAGGCCACGCAGGACCAGTTCATGCACGAGATCGACTTATCCTCCTCGGCTAACGCTGCACGGCGCGGTGATTATGGTCGTCTTAGCGGCGGCCGTTCTGGTGGCGGCCAGGGCAGCGCGCAGCAAGGAGTTGGTCGCCCAGGAGGAGGTGGCTATCCAGGACAAGGAGGAGGTGGCAGCTCTCAGGGCGGTGGCCACAACGGTGGCTACTACGGTCAAGGCGTAGCCAGCAAGGCCCCCGCAATGGTGGCCGAAACAGCGGCGGCTACGGCGGCGGCAACGGACAAGGTGGCGGCGGTGGCGGCCAAAACAGCGGCCGCAACAATGGTGGTGGTGGACGCCGCTCGCGTCCACGCTGTCAAATCTGGGGTATATGGGGGCATGAGGCGCTAACTTTCCGCAACCATTTCAACCAAACATATCAAGCTGATGATTCTCGCTCCGGCAACGCCGCCTTCACCAGCAACAATCACCATGACCCTCAACCACATTGGTTGATGGACACCGGCGCCACCTCACTCATGACTTGGAGCAGCTCCAAACTCACGAGCCCTACCACGGTAGGGACCAAGTTCAAGTCGCCAACGGTGCAGGTCTGTCTATTTCGCATGTTGGTCACTCTCGTTTAGCTGGTCCTATGCATTCTGTAGCCCTGAAAAACATTCTTCATGTTCCTCATATTAGCAAAAATTTGCTCTCCGTCCATAGGATCGTTAGTGATAACGATGTCTTTATTGAATTTCATCGTCATTTTTTCTATGTCAAGGACAAGGTCACGAAGAAAATCATTCTTCAAGGTAGAAGCCGTGGGGGTCTGTATCCAGTTCCGTTTCATCGGGCTTCCTTTTCGTCTACTCGGCATGTTGCTGCTGCTAGTGTTAAGCTCTCTTCTAGGCAATGGCATCAAAGGCTTGGTCATCCGTCTCATAATGTAGTTCAAAGTATTGTCAAGAATAATTCCCTTTCATGTTCATCGATTTTGAGTCATCATGTGTGATGCATGTCAACGTGCTAAGAGTCACCATTACCTTACTCGATCTACTCTCGTGTTTCTACTGTACCGCTTGAACTTGTTCATACTGATGTTTGGGGTCCTGCTTTGCCTTCTTCTGGAGGCTACAAATATTTGTTAGCTTTGTTGATGATTATAGCCGCCATTGCTGGATTTATTAATTAAACACAAATCTGATGTCGAGGAGATTTTTTATCTCTTTCAAACTCACGTAGAGCTTTTCTT
>QRDG01000523.1:0-162163 GCA_012064385.1 Puccinellia tenuiflora
ATACATAGAAAAACAAGTGAAAAAAAAAAATGAACAACCAATATTTCTGACAGTACAGTATTCTGATGCTTCATATAACCGGAGAAAAACTGAACAACAACTATAGTTACTTGGACAACTATCCCACCCTGTCATAATCAGAGAATAAATCATATTTCATCTTAAAATGGTAGCAGCAACAACTAGCGAAAAACTGTATTCGCTTAAACCCAAATGAGACAAACTCGCAGATGCTTGCTCACGTACACAAAATACTCTAGAACACATAGAACGTACTATCATGATGCATAATTCCCCCAACCAAAATCACAACCAAAATCATCACCGCCTAAATTCCCCAAAACCAACTACCCTATCTAGCAACCGCATGCCAAAGGTAACAGTGGCACATCACCATGTTGAAGCGCTCGGGGCGGAGGTTCAGCGGAATCGACCAGAGAAAAGGGAATCCTTCGATAATCACAACCAAAATCAAATAAAATAGCAAAAAATGTTGCACTAATTAGCACGGCGTGGCATCGATGAGGGTCGCTCATCCACATGCACGCGCTCGCGGAGGCGGAACGGCAAAATCCGTATCGATAAGATGCCCTCACCAGAAAATCTCCACCCGGTGACCGTGGGAAGAGAGGAAGGAGCTATGCACTAATTAGCAACGGCCTGGAGGGGACGAGGGGTTTGCTCATCCCATGTGCACGCGCTCGCGGCGGCGAAACCCTAAATACGGACGGAGAAGACGCCCTCGCCGGAAAAACTCCGCCAGGTCGCCGCGGCGGAGAGTGGCTTATTGAGCCAAATCAGGACGAAAAAAAGGGAGGATAAGGGTCACTTACTGCCGTGCACGCGCTCGCGGTGGCGATTCAAGCAAATACGCCCGGAGGCAGAGTTCGCCGGCGAAATCGCCTCCTGGTCGCCACGGGATAGAGGAGGACGAGAGCGGTGGAATGGTAGAGGAGGAAGAGAGCGGTGCGCGGTTCCCGAAAATTCCAGAACACGCGAATGCTCTCACTGACGTGTGGGACACACAAAAAACCTCGGGCCCGCATGTCAGTGACCGAAGGGAGGAAAACAGACGAGCGCGAGGTGCGCGACGTGCGTGTGACCGATCCGCGTTGATCTGGTCCGTCCGTCGCCGATCGGACGGCTGACGAGGCGCGTCGCGTTTTGCCAGTTTGAAGAAGTTTCTGATTAGATTTCCCGTAACTTTATTGTTGTTTTGCTATCGTCGTGTAACAGCCGAGAACGCCCCATACCAGCGCCGAAAGTGCCTTGAGACAGGATCCAAACTTGCCTACCGAAAACAACGGAACAATATCGAGAGGTAACAGGGCTGCACGACGACGGTGATTTGGGGTCCATGAAGTTCGTGTCTTCTACTGACGGACGAAACTGGCCAATCCATCGGCGGCCCGTTAGCGGGCTGCGTTTCAACAAATACATTGCATTCTTACATAGTTCGATTCACTCAAAGGAAAAAAAAAAGAGTCCGTACAGTTTTTGAAACTCCATGAATCCTTTCTGTGGTTTAAGTAAACGAGTTTAGGTTTATCTTACGTGTGTGGAAGTTTACAGAAATAACGGAGCAAGACAATGCCAGAAAGTGCTCAAACACATCAAACATGTCAGACAATGAGTCGATGAAAGACGAGAACGCATATCTATCTATGAGTATTCTACGACCTACGTACATGTACTATTACGTAAAGTTTGGGATGACAAGATGTTCGTTAAAGTCCTTATCGTCCACTAACTTGATCGATAGATCGATCGATGGATCTACCAAATTATATGTAAAGCAGCAGAGCAGAAAGAAATCCTCCACACTAAGTCACTCCTCGATCCACCCTGCTGCGTGCAGGCACACCGCACCGGCGCCTAGCTACAGCTACTGGTCCGATAGCTCGAACGCGACCACGTGCAACCCATGCAAGAACGGCCGGCGGACGCTGGTCAGTGACTCGCCTCCACGTAGAAAGGCTCGCAAAGCAGCAGTGTGACCTCGATGTGCATCGTTGCCGAAACTAGTAAACAACAGGGCCACGACTCGTACCCCTACGGGCAAGCAGTGCATCAGCTAGCATTCATCGCACGGCCGTTGCACTTTTGGTTTCAGATCGAGACACTGCACGAGTGAGTCAACCTACTTGTGGTTGCTGACTACTGAATATACCCCTCCATTGAGAAGATATCAAGTACTAGGTTTTAAAAAATAATTTAGTATCAAGTACAGAAAAAGCTTTTTAAAATAAGTTAGTATCAATACCAATTAGTGAATAGTGACGTCCAGAATGCACGTAGCTAAATTATTAGTAAAATAATATCAAATTCAATGCACGCAACAATCAACAACTATTCTGGCTACACACGCCGACGAGAAGATTCTCTAAAACCAACATTTCAGTAAGAGCAACAACACACAAATCGTGTGTGGCCGCCAATTACCCAGTCAAAGTCAAAGAACAGATCTTGGATTTTCACTCCGAAAATAAGACTAAGCAAATTTCATGCATGGTAACGGTGGCAGAGCACTGCCAAGCACGACTGACGAACCATGCATGATATAACGAATGACGAACCAAGGGTTTCACCTGGAGCTCCACTGTAGGTGCGAAAGGAGCACCACCAAATCTTAACCATGATGTGGTGTTGACTTTGCTTGTACAGTGCCTTCGTTCCTTCTAGCCTCAAAAGGCAGATGCACATATTTCTGCAGATAGGCGTCTCACTCGACTTAATATGTTTCGGCTTCACGCACGAGATCCGTCTGAAAGAAGACATATCAGATATTTAGAAGATGCTACAACATGAATGTTGCCTTCCGGTATCACATAGAAGTAACTAGTCCAATGGGTAAAGAACCCGACAATAGTAAGAGCATCCCCACTTGTGCTCCCGATAGGCCTCCCCATTGGCTCAATGTGGGTCCGGACACGAAAACTGCACTCGGGTGTGGGACACGCCCCTTCAATTGGCGGAACCAATCCGTCATACACATGGGTTGCCACTTCACTACGTGGTGAGTTTTCTACATGCATCGCCGACATTAAATCGACACGCCACATCGCCTCCGAACCACCCGACAGTTTCCGCCTTCGCCACTGTTTTCCTCTAGGCCTGAGCCCCCGCCCCCACGATATAAAAAAATGGTCCTTCAACCGCTTCTATGAGGACAAGTGCCCGTCACCCCAAAACTGACACCTCTTCGAAGGTGCCGGCCAATTTTTAGGGACGACGGTGGAGATGCTGCAAGATATCACGCCCATATTTATATATACGGTACTGTATATATTAGGTGGCAAATTAATCTTCTTTGACTGGTCCGGGCATGCATGCATGTGACTACCAAATCAAAGTGCCGGACATGGGCCAAACATTGCCTAATGGGTGACATGGATCGAACAAGCCTTCTGGAGACGGTGACGGTGCAGCTGAAAAGGGTGTGGATCGATTTTCCCAGTTTATTCGGCACGAGGAGATTGATTGATGGTACGTGCATCGACTGATCTGCACTCCGTGGCCAGCCATGAATGAAATGGAATTTGGCGCAGAGGTGAGCTAGCTGTGATAAGGAGTCGGAGTCGCAGGGGATTCGACAGACAGACAGACAGGCAATGTGCCTTTGCATCCGACGCGCCTTTGGTTTATCCATTGTACTCGGCTCCTTCGCCTTTTTTCAGCCTATACCTTTGGACATGCCCCATGTTGGATTGTCTCTCTCTCTATAGTTCTTCTCTATGGGTCGGCAACTCAACTAACTAATTTCTAAGATGGTGGTCGAAATCAAGATAGAGGGCAATGACGTATGTACGTGCTAACACTGCCGGATACAGGGTCAATCCTACGATCTTAGCTACGGAGTAATAGCTTAACATGAATCGCGCTGCGTCGGGGTTGTGCTAGGTTTTCTTTTGCTATGGAAACATTTTTTTTTTTTTTGAAAAACACTGAGTACTACAACGTTGTAGTCGCTTGAGAAATATATCTTGTACCCGAGCTACTCTGGGTACTTCCATTGTTCCAATCTCACTCTATCACTACAGGAACGGCGCGCTGCACCGACGCCCTTATTCTACGCCGACGGCTTTTTGTCGGGCCCGTCGGCGTTGAACCCGAAGAGGCCAGCCCGTCGACTTGGCCCTCGGCGTAGAAAAGGCTCTGGCTACACCGACGGTCACCCCCGGCGTAGAAAAAGCCCTCGGCGTAGGCCTCCCCGGGCCGTCGGCATAGAGCTATACTGACGGCATTGTCCTCGGCATAGCTCTTTGATCTATGCCGACGGCATTGCCTTCGGCATAGCTTTCTTTTGATTTATGCCTACTCACCATTTTGATCATAACTTTTGTATTTGAAGTCGGATTTCTATGTTCTTTAGCTCGTTTCGAAGAGGAGAAGGAGATCTACATCATCATACATATTGTTCAAGATATATTCTTCAAAAACTTTTATAAGCAAGGACGGAACCAGCAATAAGTTTAGAGCCAAATGACCAAGTTATGGCCATCCCCGTGCCATAGTTTGTGATAAAGTGTCCATATTTGACACATAGGTGTGTCTTGGTATGGCAAACATTGTTGCCACAATTTCCAAATTATTTTTATAAATATCATTTTCAAATTTTTGAGTGTCAAAAAGACATTTTTGATGAAGCAAGTACCAAAAATATGTTGCAAAAAGGCGCCCATCTTATTTTCACAAAGAGTAGTACATATTTGATGGATATCCCCAAGTATTAGAAATTTTCTTGATTTCTACCTAATTTAGCTTATTTAAATGACTTTATGCCGATTTTCCAAAAGTAATTGAAATTTGAACTACAAGTGTGTGATAGTTTGCTCTAAAATTTTTACAAAAATAATTTTTTAGGTACACAAGTACTGACTATATCACAGAACCGTTGATAGTTTTGAAAAATATGACACCTTTCAATGAATAGGCACGGCGGCCATTTTGACCAGTTTTTCAAAAAAATAAAAGAAGGTGAAAAAATACTCTAAAAATGAAATCCTTTGGCATGAAGTCCTTTTATGTGTACTAGTTGCTAGGAAAATGTTAAACTTGAGTTTTGACAAACCTTAAAAAAATCTTCACAAAAAGGTCTATCATCTATAGACATGCATAAGTTTAGAGCCAAATGAGCAAGTTATGGCCATCCCCGTGCCATAGTTTGTGTAAAAGTGTCCATATTTGACACATAGGTGTGTCTTGGTATGGCAAACATTGTTGTCAAAACCAATTTCCAAATTATTTTTATAAATATCAATTTCAATTTTTTAAGTACCAAAAATGACTTTTTTTATGAAGCAAGTACCAAAATAATGTTGCAAAAAGGCACCCATCTTATTTTCACAAAGAGTAGTACATATTTGATGGATAATCCCCAAGTATTAGGAATTTTCTTGATTTCTACCTAATTTTTCTTATTTAAATGACTTTATGTCGATTTTCCAAATGTAATTGAAATTTGAACTACAAGTGTGTGATAGTTTGCTCTAATTTTTTTTACAAAAATCATTTTTAGGTACACAAGTAGTGACTATATCACAGAACCGTCGATAGTTTTGAAAAATGTGACCCCTTTCAATGAATAGGCACGACGGCCATTTTGACCAGTTTTTCAAAAAAACTAAAAGAAAGTGAAAAAGTACTCAAAAAATGAAATCCTTTGGCATGGAGTCCTTTTATGTGTACTAGTTTGATAGGAAAAATGATAAACTTGAGTTTGACAAACCTTTCAAAAAAACCATCACAAAAGGTCTATCATCTATAGACATGTATAAGTTTAGAGCCAAATGACCAAGTTATGGCCATCCCCGTGCCATAGTTTGTGATAAATGTCCATATTTGACACATAGATGTGTCTTGGTATGGCAAACATTGTTGATTTCCAAATTATTTTTTATAAATATCATTTTCCATTTCTTAAGTACGAAAAATGACTTTTTTATGAAGCAAGTACCAAAAATATGTTGCAAAAAGTTCTATACATGATGAAAAAGATGATATGGATGCCATATTTGGATTTAGACATATTATTTTTCTGAACGATTTAGACACATTATTTGTCGAATTTTGGATTTGAAGATATGAATTATTCAATATTGATTGAAAAAAAGGCAAAAATGAATTAAAATTCATTTTATTGTAATTTGAATTCAAGATAATTAGTACTTGTTCATTTTTTGTTAGTTAAATATTTTTTTGGATTCATAAAATAAAGGTGTGTGACATCATGGTCCAAGAGTTAATAGGATTGATAGGATACTATTGTCAACAAAGTATGAGTTATTTCTAGGTAGGTCGTAGGGAAGGAACTAAGAAGTAAAACGTGCTGGGGCTGGAGTAGTCTGAGGATGAGCGATCTAAACTGAAATTAAGCATGCTTAGAAATAAAGATAAATATATCTCTTGTGCGATTAACCGGTTAAATAATTGAAAAAAAACGAAAAAAATGGGGAAAAAATTTCTGGCCTAGGCCTAGGCTGAGGGCAAAGCCGTCGGCGTAGAGGCTGAGACGAGGCCCTGATACGCCGAGGGAGCTACACCGACGGCAATCTGGGTCGGCATAGCCTATGCCGACGGCCAAATGCCGTCGGCGTAGCTGCGCATTCCTGTAGTGTATCAGGTTTTGCCATTTTTGTGTTAATAAGTGGGCAATTCTCTTCTACGTAGTTAATTGGTGAGGCAAACATTTTGTCTCTTTTTCAAAGCACCAATCTCACTCTATGATTGTATTTGGTATTAACGGCCGAATTACGATAATTTAGGTATTTCAATTTTATTTTACATATTTTACTGTTTGGGATGTTTCTAGATCCCGTGGCTAATTTTCACAGTAGATTATAAAATAATTAAGTTCAGTACACACTGTTCAACTAACATAAATTGAGCCTAAAACTTGTGGGATAAATTTTCCAAGAGGAAATTATTATTTTAAACTTTAAACATATTTAAAAAGGACAATCCAGTTGTGAGTAATATATAGGGAACTAAACCGTAGGCCTTTAATTCACTCCCATTAACTCAGGAGTGGATGTCGGGGCGGCAGTTCCGGTTTATCGTCTCTGTTTTGCATACACAAGTGGCAGCAAGTGTAAACCACGACTGCCAACCAGACAATTTCTATTTATGTGGCATTCTTGTTTGACGTGTGTTACATTTTACCATTGATTTCACTACTAATATATATGTTATTTATAAAAAAAAAACACTATGCCATTAGATTTGTATTAAAAAAAGTTACCAATCTATATAATTCTTAGTTAAACTGATGGTCAAAACCGAACCACGAAAACAAGGACACCACATAAATCGGTACAAAGGCAGTAGTTCAGTTTCGTGACGAGATACATCTTGGTAACTTGGCTCCGTGGATCTACAAACAATCGTGGAAAAACAGTTTCACTACATGGTAGTGAGATGATAAATATCTAATAAAAAATGGCTATAGAACGATGGCATTTCCATAGCTAACGGAGCAATAATAGAAGTTAAACTAGCTTTCAAAACAATGCTATATAGTTAGTATGGCTAAGTTAAAAGCATCTGTTGGATCTCCTTGATACTAATGTTAACCGTGGTTACCCTCGACAATCTCCGACTTAGTTGTGTCGTAAAGCCGCTGATCCAATCATGGGTGATGATCAGTTCCTGATCATTCTATAGCCCCCATTAAGTGACGTTGCTCCACGTCGTTAGTAGCAGGTACATATACCATCGAGATCGAACTTTCGAAGATCATGGATCATGTGCTTCAAGGATACGTATCCTGATTAAAGCACGGCAAGGATGTCCTACTGGTCCAGGCCGGCTTGGTGGGTGTTCTTCTCTTTAATCTGGCCCAGGATTATGCAACTGCTGTGCTAAACCTGAAGTTCAGAACATGTTGCTGTCAGTGTATTGCATCTTAGGTGGCTTCCGACCCAGTTAATTACTTCTGTCTATTCTTGTGAGGACTGGACCTTTTTGTTTTTCGGTCACAACGAAGGCGTATAGACACACACACCCACCTCCAGCGTCTATCCAAATCTGCGAATATCACTGAATAATATTGAATACGCCAGAAGTGTGTAAACGTGAGCATTATTAGAATTCAAACGCCCTGCTGCTAGGTAGGGTCATGCTCCCACATTTTTACCACGAGCTACTCGTAAGGTCTCGAACTGCAGGACTATTTGGTTGTACATAGTATATAGTACTTTTGACCAATATATTACATATAAACACTACAATAGTTAGATGATGAAACTACCGTGACCTAATAGATGGAACAATTGCGCAGTTAATTTAATTAATTATTTTATAGGAGTAACTCTCTCCGTTAGATACACGAAGTTTTCAACCTTCTATAATTTGTTCATGCAAACTTTATCCCCATAGTTGTTTAATATGCTTAGCATGCTATTTTAATAGTGGACAACTATTAGATATAATGCATTGTATATTAACCGTTGTATCTAGCTAAGTGAATTTAAATGTATTAGTTTAGGGATCATGGTTGCATGAGATTAGGGTAATAAATATTTTTTATAAAATACGACATATATATTTCCTCCTTAACTACACATGGACACTTCGGTCTATATGTTAGAAAGCCAAACACTGGGGATTTTCCCCTAACCCTTCATAGATGATATGTCACCACAAACGGTGTGGAACAACGACTATATCCCACCCATGCTTTTTACTGCCCCGTCTCTATTGAGACAACATCACACATAGTTTGGATAAAATCCGGCATCACAACTAAAAAAATCTGGCATCACACCTGACCCATTGGACTTACTGCACTAGAGTACATAATCACTCGACCCAGAATCCTAAAATATATTCCTCTTTCACGGCACTGACCATCCTCTCCCTACCTCCCTCTATTTATTTCTCTCTAAACATCTCTTCCGCCCAAGAGACATCTCCTTCGTCGATGACCCTCCCTCAACCTCTCTAGCCGCGACTCTCTCCTCGACCGGAATGAATCATCCACCTCGTTGATCAGGTTTTCCATGCTCCACCACCGTCCTCTACCACCCCGGACTTGCCCCTTCCCCCACCTTCATCCTCTACAACACTAACGACAATGCTAGACTAACAGAGGTAATGTTGTTTGATGGTGGTGCGATTTTTTCATTCACAACTTACTTCCCACACAATTTTTGTTGCGATTGTGTGCAATAGCCTACTAAACGTCCATTTGCTTTGAAATCTTCCATTCAATAATTTCCATATATTATCTAATCTCATCATAACTATGTTCATTTTTACATGGAATAAAATAACTAAGGAGTTGTTTACATCTTTGATATTTATTAGTGAGTAGAAGGCAAGTTGAATTAATAATCCTAGGAAAATATAAAAAAAATGTGGTTTAAATGAGGATAAAAATATGAGTGTAAAACCCACTCATCAATTGGGGAATTATCAGCCGGCTTCCCGGTAGTTCGATTTGCTTTTCTGGGAAATATCATTCTTCCAATCAGTGTAATATGTTTGTGCAACATTTTTCAGAATGCAACCTTTTTTGAAACACTTTTTTCATGAACATGTTAAACTTGCGGAAAAAAGTTAAAACATTTCAAATACGTCCTTGTAGCAAAAATATGTATGCAACAAATCCACAAATCATTGTAGCAAAATGTTGGAGACTATATCGTTGTTTGCAGCAAATACAACTACCACATCCAACATACGTGGCCAACAACACAAAAACACTTTTGCAACATTGGAGGAATCTCGTTAAAGAATACGCCTAGAAATCATTGCAGCATTTCACTCGTGCTTACAAAACAAAACAAAAATACACCATTGTATTTTCAAACATCGTCCTTTAAAACAATAGAAAATCCTCAAACATCCAACGTCGGCCATGGGGGCACCGACATGTCCGATTCACGCTTGCCGGCCTTCTATCCACCATGCGGAGTCCCTTCGCACGCATATCAAGTGGCGCTCTGCTCATGGGCCATCATTTTCTGTAGGTCAGGCGGCGTGTTTGGAGTTCGCCGTCCGTGGTATCCATGGCAAGCTCAGCCTTCACCGTGTGCGACGCAGGGGCGACATCGGCATGGTGCCAGCATGGCAGGGGAGGGGGGTACTAAAGTAATTTTTTTCTTTTTGCCAATACAACATAATTTTGAGAGCAGAATATATAAAATGTCATCAATTAAGGAAGCAGTACGCAATCAACTATTAGGAAGATTATAACTCTGCAGTATTCCTTAAGACGACGGCATTGTATTGAAACCCATAATTTGACCGCTAATATATGTTCAATTGTGTAAACCATAAAACCCATCAAATCTATATGTCATAAAAATAGATTTTGTAGAAAACGCGCATGCATACATTTGAGAAAATATTAACCACAAATAAACAGGTCTGAAGTATCTAATCTAAATTATTAAAAGCTATGGATGTCAAGATTTCTAAAGTTCAACTCTATCCATATCCGAAATGATAGGGGACCGTATGTTTTTCTTGGGCTAGACATAATAACTAATACAGACGCACGGCGTAATAGAGCGATGCAAATAAAGTAGCAACCTCTATAATTTTGCAGTCCTCACTAGTTAGTTTGCTGTATCAGGATTCAAGAGAATCCAAATGGGGTCGTAGGGGAAAGAGGTTTATCGGATCTCGTCATATGCATGCATGGACCACAATTCTCATGGGCTCCCCACACATGCATATTACGATCATGCATGCATGCACTTGCTTGTCATCCTCCCTCCCGAATGTTTAAAAAGTAGTGCTCCCCGGAACTTATCAGTAAGCATATATGAAATGTAATTGTGTACATAAATCATGCCATTACACAAAGACTAACATAGGCCGGATACTGGGCTGGGCTGTGCGACCGCTCGCGTGGTTTCTGACCGCGCGCGATCGAGTTCGGATCGTAAAACGATAATATCAGCTGCAGGAAGAAGATCTACTCTACCCGGCTGCCATAGCCGGCCGAACCGTCTTCATCCGCAAACTGTGGTCGGTGGCGATTCCAGGATGCCACGCCGCCCCACCCTCCTCAAATAGCCCCCCCACTGCTGGCCCGCCACCGCCCCCGACCATCCCTCGAACTTCCCCCTCTTTTTCTTTGGCTTCGGCGCCCCCCCCCCCCCCCCCCCCCCCGCCCTAGTTAAATCCATTGTTCGGTTCCGCCTCGTCCCATCCTCGTCGGCGCCTTCTCCGCCGCAGCTCCCTCGTTCGCAGCAACCTCGCTGACATCAGCTCGGTGAAGGATCCACGCGGGATGGGGAACGAAAGAAAGAAGAAAAAAAGGAGAGGGAGAAGACCATGTGGGTGGGACCCACCCACGCGTATCGCTGCGCGAACCGCGCGACTGCTCGCGGACTCGTCAAAAAGCAATTTTGCCGAATACTCTCGGTTTAATTTAGAAAAATCAAGGAAAGATAAATGCGCTTAATTGCTGACTTAATTGCATCGTTCCTTCTGCCATGCACGCACAATCGACTGCACGACGCTGCCCTCAACGACCGTGCCCGCAGAAATTTCGAGGAATTGCATCAGCATCACGAGTAGTGGAGTGAACTGTAGGCAAACATATGCACGAGATCTTGCAATTATAAAATGCTTGAATCACACGCACGCCATCCATATCTTTCGAGCAAAGCTAACTATGTACATGCTGATGTAGAATTAAAACGCGGCCGGATGACACCGGCGGGGCGCAAAGACGACTTTGGCTGCCAAATTTGCATCATCGCCTTGGCCAAATGAGCGAGACTGCACTACCACACCATCGCCGCTCTTTTTCTCGACGGATATGGAAAATAAAGCGACCGATGTCTATCCAAAGCGTTGTCTAGATGATGATTACAGTTCGGAGGTCTAAAGCCTGGATGCACAGCATCAACTGCCATATATATATGTTCATATCTACACGGATGACGCCCTAGAGAGGTCCACTTTGATTGGAAATTTGTAAATTGTCAATCCCCACGTCTAGACATTTCACTATCATGGCATGATAAGCTGACTCGGATGGCACGCAGCAATTTGACTGATATAGGTTAAAGGATCAAATATGGTGATGGTTCTTCTCTGTTTTTATTCGATCTTCAGACAAGGATAGCTGATTTACTCATAAAGAGGACTCAAGATACTTAGGGGATAAGTTTTGCTTACCAAGAACTGTCGTGACATGTAATAGTGGGTGCTCTCTATTTCCCCGACCACACAATTCAGCGGATGAACTCGAAATGGCATACGATATTTCAGGCTTTAATGGGACGTCACGGTTCTATCTGAGCCATACGCCAATCTGTTTGTTTACCACCTGTGATATAATGTTTCTGTACTGAAGGCAATAATATAGCGGATTTGCTAATTCTCAAGCGCCTTTTTTTTTTTTTTGATACTCCTCGATCTGTGTTACAGCTGTAGTATCTGAACTTGTACACCAACTCAACACCACACACACCACACTCACGCACACCCCTAGTGTACAAGCCAAGATCCTATAACTATAGGCACAGCACGCCAGTTTACCCAGTATCCCGAAGGATGTTAGTCGTATGGAGCGCACAAGCGTGTGAGGAGAAAATACGAAAGGGTGAGACATCCCAGGAAAAAACGTCCACCATGGGACTCGAACCTGGGATGGGTTGGTTTGGCCACTGCCGTACCAACCATCGAGCCACTGGCTCTTTCTCAATTCTCAAGCGCCTGATTTTTTCTTATGTCTCAGTTACCCATAAAAATATGTATGAATTGCACTTTTCTGTGAGAAATGTGCAATTGCACTTTTCTGTCAGAAAAGTGCAATTCGTTCTAGTTACACTTTTTTTGAACTGCAGTTGCACTTTTTCTGAGGTGATTTAGACTTAAGAAATTCTCAGGCGCCTGATTTTTTCTTATGTCTCAGTCACCCACAAAAATATGCATGAGTTGCACTTTTCTGAGAGAAATGTGCAATTGCACTTTTCTGCCAGAAAAGTGCAACTCGTTCTAGTTGCATTTTTTTTTAAACTGCAGTTGCACTTTTCTAGGTGATTGAGACTTAAGAAATTCTCAGTCAACTGAGACATAGTCAAACCCATAATATAGTTGGTGTACCTGTTTTTCACACGTGCCTTATTTAAACAAACCAAACTACCCCATGTGTCAGCTTGCATAGGGCGGACATAAAACACCCCCCCCCCCCCCCCCCCCCCCCACACACACCTCTCTCTCTCTCTCTGTCCGCTGGACTTCACCGCTTTTCTCTCTCTCTGTCCACTGGACGACCCACTACCATCGATGGTGTTTTCGCCTCTTTCCGGTCCCGGACGAGCTCGGGGAGTTCAAGGAAACCACCGCAACAGCGTCAGCCATCTCTTCATTACCGTCATAATCCGAGCTTGAGCGGCCTCGAGTGGAGGGCGAGGTGTAGTTGTGCCTCTGTCCCACCATGGCAGGTTCCACTCATCAGCTGTAGGTCCGTCCACGATGTCGAGGTCCACCCTTGTCTCCTCTGTCGACAAGGTGTTCGGATAGTTTGCCATTCTCGTTTGATGTTTCGTGTTGTACAATTTATAGAATTTTAGAATATCGGGATTTATATTTATAATTTGAATTATAGTGTGATGTCATTTGAATATTTTAACTATTGTATAAATTATTTAAATATTAAATTTAGCTAGCAATAGTTTGTATGTAAAAAAGATAAATGGGCTGAAATGAAGAAAAATGTCCAAAACGGACATGTCCTTGCCCGTTTTGTTGGAATATTAGGCAATTTACGGAGGAGTTTAATTAACGAAATCACCATCATAGATGCACTAGCACGTTCAGCCACATACAACAAACTTGACATATCTAGAGATCTACAGATGGACCAAGCAGTAGTGCAAACACAGAGAATAAGAGTACATATGTATTGACCGGGAAGGTCCCCACCACGACGTTGTTGTTATCACCATGGTATTGAAGATGATGTTGACGTGCATCGGCGTAGAGGAAGTAGTCGTCCAGTCGGTGCAGTGGGAATCGGATGAATGCGAGCAGTCGTGCCGATACACTCCACAAAAACCTTATCGGCCCTCTCCCGGTAGGATCTCAATGGCCAAGGTTTCGGAGGCCTGATCTCCCGGATGACAGTGCACGTCGCCGGGATGGAGAAGGCTAAAACCAGCACAACGAAATAAACTTGGCAGTGGAGACTGTCATGTTTCATGCACTACCAATGCATCCAAAAGTCTGAACTGACGGAAATGGCTATTACAATCCTCATATACTCTAACACCCCCTCTCATGTGTGACTCGTAGAGGCCAACAGGTGTATAGAAATCTCAGAGGTATATTCCTCTGCCAATACGTGGACTCAAAGGTATGATTCAACAGGTCTATATGTGGACTAGAAGTATGGCTCAAGAGGCGTATATACGTGGACACAAAGGGGCCTACGAGCATTTTTTTTTAATAAATTGTGGAAAACAGGACTCGAAATCGAGACCTTGGGCTCTGATACCATGTCATGTTTCATGCACAAGCCAAGACCTCAGGCTCTGATACCATGTCATATTTTGTGCACTAGCCAATGCAACCAAAAGTACAAACTGATGGAAATGGCTAGTACAAACCTCATATACTCTAACAGAGACGAAGAAGTGAGGAGCCACCCAGTCTGATCCATGCGTGCGTGGCGTGGTGAGACGACGCGAGGCGGTCGGAGGAGATGGAGTGCGCGTAGACTCCTCCTATTCTTACTTACTAGCAGGAGAAGACCTGCCTTTATAAGCTTGTCCTACTCTCTCCCAACTTGTAAGGTGCGACTAAACTTAGTCTCATTCCCAGTACATGCAAAATCTGAATGAGACTTGAGATTTTCAGGATTTGTTCTAGACTTAGTCCATTAGAATCCAACACTTTTGAGAGTCATCGTTTGCTGCAGCAGACAGACTGTCCGCGGACACTTGTCAGCCAAGGACAAAAACGATCTAAAAAGAACAAAATTTAGAGGCGTTGCTGGAGTTGCCCTAATCATGTGATACCAGTTTTCAAGTTTTACCATGGTTTGAGATTTATTAAATGTTTGTGTGTTGTTATCATGTTCAGGTTTACTTTTTAAGATCTGAGTACGCCGCATTTTCTACTCCATTGTGTGTCTCAACTGCATCTTAGAAGAGTGTATGCACGACTAAAAGCTCGAAGCACCAAACTAACTGCTAATCGTTTATCTGCAAAAGCAGAATTGCTAGTTGGCTAGCTCGGCCGGTGCAGATTCAAAGGTGTCCGGCGCCCGGCTGCAAATAGCATATTGCCATAGTCCAAGACCTTTTCCGATTAACATAGCATATCTGCAAATAGTATATCCGATCCTCTAGGTGCTGCTCACTGCATGGCCATGTTCCCGGTGTGTCCATTTGTTTTTTCCTTATTTTTTTCTGATAAGTGATGAGTTAATCTCTTGATGCCGCAACTAAATGTTCCCTTTTGCAACCGATCAAAAGCATTGCGCAGTTTAGAATAAGGTTCATGGATATCCTGCATGTCTGCTGAGATGTTCTATAATCTAAGCAGGGTGCTTGCTGTGGAAGTTATTTGGGGGTATGGGTAGACATAATTAAGCCCTAGTTTGGAAATGTGGGGAAAAGCAAATGTTTGCCGATGCACGAGGTACCCACAATGGCGCGTCCAGAAGTGGCTAGGTTCACGGAGAGAATATGCGTTGTATCTCTTAACTCTTAAGCCAGACAGCTCAAGATCGACTTCAATAGATACAACAACAAAAGCACTATTGGGGAGAATATTATAATGTACATACAATGACAAGCTACCGCTAAATTCGTTCAAATGAGAACAGATCGAGATAGGCAAACGTACTAGACAATAAACTGAGCTTAAGGAATGTAACAACATCGTACGCATTTCTGACGGTGTTTAATATTAACAATACCACTGGTCAATTTTCCGACTTCTTATTTTTTTGCTAAATCAGATAAATATCTGCCAAAACACAATGAGCATGCAATCTTTTCCACTTGTTATGGGCGGAGGCTTCGGCACAGAGGAAGGAGCTGGCCTCTCCTATCGCCGTGCTCCGGCGTCCGGGCGGTGTGGAAGCCGGGGCGGTGGTCCCGGACCGGAGACTGCTGCAGCGGTGCGGCATGGATGCCGCGGCCATGGGTGTCGGGGCCGTCACGACCGGCGATCAAGCTTGGAGGTCGGTGCTGCTTCTCGTCGCCATGTTTGTTGCTCCTCTCACCTTGCGGTCGGATGGAACCCTACTTGAAAGCGCTGCACGGACTTTGGTCGGTGCCGATGACGGCGGCGTCTTTGGTGTCGATCCTTTTTAGTTTGCGTCGTTGTGGTGATTCCATCCTGACCGACCTGTGCGGCCCTTGGTTGTTCGGGTGAAAACCTAAGCTCCGTTGGAGCGGGCGGCGGTGGCCGACGCGTTGCAACCTTCTTGGAGGCGTCGTCTTGGAGACCTATGTCATCACGATGCGGTTGGTTCGCGGCAACTGGTGGGCGAGTTTCGGTGGCCGAGGGAGGTGGATCCTGGGGCGGTGGCCCCGGATGGTGGTGGACATCGAGGCGGCGGCCTCGGGCTCCCACGATGCGACAGTTCTATAAGGCAGGGCCGTTGTCTTACGCAAGTCTGGTTGGCGACCTGGATGAAGACCGTACTGGCAGAGGGTTCGTCGACCCAACTGGATCTCCTTCAGATAATGCGAAGGTCGATCTAGTTGCTACGCCGTGGCGGTGGCCCCAGAGTAGGTGGGATTTGGTGGCATCATGGTGCTCTGCGGACAGCAGGCCCGTCGACCATGACTGGTTCGGCTTCGGGCAATGCGGAGTCTCGTCCTGGTTTCTACGTCGGGCCGGCGGCCTCGGAGCAGGTGGTGTGTGTTGTGGCGTTTGGTCAACTTGCGGAGTGTCGGCGGGTAGACGTGCGGTTTTTTGGCCCAGTTTTCCTCATAAATAGGTTATTGTATAGCTTGTATGGTTTTTGGACCCGGTTTCTCTTATAAACGGGTCAACTCTATTCTATCTATTCGAGCGGTGGATATCGACCACCTTAAGCTCAAAAAAAAAAAAACTAAAATAACCTATGTGTGGGCTATTGAAGATAGCTAGTTATTGCATTTGAGAGGAAAATGTGGTAAATTGGTCTAGATTTTATTATATGTAGGAGTATTATGTAACGTCGCAAAGTGTATATGGCCATTTGAGTTGTCTCAAGCCTATTTGAAGCCAACAATTAGATTACACATTTGCAAGTCCTCGCCTGATCTGGATAACACCAACACAACAAAAAGAAAAGTTTCTGAAACAAAGTTCACACGTACGTACGACAACAGGTGGAAAACTGACCAAACAGATATACGCAGATCACCAGACAAAATAAATTTGTATTTGTCCAATGGTAGGGCTATCGCTACGTTGGTTAAAGGGTCCTTTTGCACGGTTTGTCCCGTGCCAGAATTGACAAACATATTCCCATGCATGCATATACGCAGGATTAGTGGCTACAGATTAGCGCACTGATCGATAAAGAAGTAAAGATCAATTACAAGATAATAATCCCGTAAGTGGGGGCACTTTCCTGACACTGTTCTACCTTGTAGCTAGTCCAACTCCGGCGGCAAAAAGGTGCAGAGAGAATTATCCACTAGGCATTTCCTTGCCATTTCCCTACAGTCTAAAAGCGAGTGTGTCGGCCGGTATAGCCAGGTCAAAATTAATCCGTAGGTCGAGCGTCGCGTCCTGGATTAACCGCTCGTGGTAATTGAAGATTACCAAGCTAGCATGGTGATTGACAAAGTGAGCATTTGGCATGTGTCTCCCACTACCACTAACTGTAGAAAAAGAACAAATTGAAAACTGTTAGTTCGTTCGTAGCCCTTCAGCAGCAGGTAAGGAGAGAATGTAACACTGAACACTCTGCGTGGAATGATGTTCGAGGTGGCTGAAGCGCCAACTCAGAGACTACGTACGTGGCATGCATGATCTGCCGACAACATGAATATTTATACGGTGCTCTGCTGGACGGGATCCACCGGCCGCTGCTGACGGTGTAGGCAGGACAAAATAGGGCGTGGTTGTAAAGGCCGAAAAGGATAACGCTAATATGGAGCGATCATCACGACATCGCCGGCAACGAGCGAGCTAGAGATCGATCGAGCGCGCAGATGCGCAGCACATTGTGCATAGCCATTATACAATCCAGGCAAAGCAGGCTAAGAAACTTGATCCGCAGCTCGTTATGGCATAGCCTCGACGCTTTCTTGTCGATGCGCTGCTGCCGCTGCCGCTGCTAGAAAGGCGGCTTTGTTAGTCGGCGCGACTTTCACGGTTAGATGTGGAGACGTCGTAGCTAGCTCGGCAATACAGCATAGGTCGACATGAATTAATGGGTCGTGTAGACGATTTTAGAATACATTTGACTCGATTGGACAAGATGACAGATGTTTTAAAATGAGAAGTTTTACGGTGCATCAATGGAGCATGGGCCGTCCATGCGGTGTGATGTACCGGACCAGATCCGAGAGACCAGATTTTCGGTAGTACTAAGGGCATTTTAATTAGGTATCACATTGCCTCAAATCGCAGATCCTCTTCCCACCTAAAGTGTTCGAATAGTAGTTTTACTTATTCAAAATCCGAGGGAAGATAGTATTTTCACTTATTCATTCATTCGACGGTTCGTTCACTCCCGTCGCCTGTGGCGCTAGGGTTTGAGCCTCTCTTGTGTCGGCGGCCCAGTGGTTTGAGCCCGTCATGCACCCGATGACATCTATCTGCCCCCAACCCTAATATCTAGGACCAGGCCCCGAATGGCGATGCGGTTGGTTTGTCGTCTCACATCTAGTCACCTACTGCAGGTTCGAGATTAACACGGCAAAGTCGGCAGAGGACAAGCAGTGGCGGTGTGCGCGTCGAAGAGGAGACATGTAGGGTCCTAGGAGGCACTAGGGTCGCACGACAGTTACGACGGCGAGCCCAACGACATCACCCACCTCATGGACCAGATATTGGTATGTAGCGCAATCGCTCCTTCCTAGGAGGCGGCAAGAGTGATTTCTCATCCGCAGCTATAGACTGATTTTTCGGTTGGCCTAGAGTGCCTTATGTATTGACTGAGCTGTTGTGTGTAGAAGAGCGTTGGAAGCATGAAATCAGCTGCAAAACTATTTTGAATATAATTTTGGTTGGTCTTTCCATTGATTTATTCACATATTTTCAAATTATGAGTTCTACAACAATACTCCCTCCATCCCAAAATATAAGATGCGCTATTTCTATGTTGGTTTTTGATGCATGACCTTGACCAATAATATGTACTAAATTATATGGACTGAGAATGTATAAATGGTACCCTTATATGTACTACGTGGCATGCATGATCTGCCGACAACATGTATATCTAGTGGTACGCTCGTTTTATTTATACGGTGCTCTGCTGGACGGTTGATCGAGATGTGAGCCCACCGGCCGTTGCTGACGGTGTAGGCAGGACAAAATAGGGCGTGGTTGTAAAGAACAAAAAGGATAACGCTAACATGCATGCGGCGCCGATCGTCACGACATCACCGGCAAAGAGCGAGCTAGTGATCGATCGAGCTACAGATTAGCAGATGCGCAGCACATTCTGCACCAAGCAATATACAATCCAGGCAAAGCAGGCTAAGAAACTTGTAGTGAAGCTCGTGTTATGGCATAGCCTCGACGCTTTCTTGTCGATGTGCTGCTGCTGCCGCTGCTAGAAAGAGGCTTTCTTAGTCGGCGCAACTTTCACAGTTAGATGTAGAGACGTGAAGACGTCGCAGCTAGCTCGGCAATAATGTTTACACAGCATAGGTCGACATGAATTAATGGGTCGTGTAGATGGTTTTAGAATACATTTGACAAGATTGGACAAGATGACAGATGTTTTAAAATGAGAAGTTTTACGGTGCATCAATGGAGTATGGGCCGTCCATGCGGCGTGATGTACCGGACCCGATACGAGAGACTAGATTTTCGGTACTAATTATAGGGGCATTTTAATTAGGTATCACACTGCTTCAAATCGCATATCCTCTTCCCACCTAAAGTGTTCGAAGGGTCGGATAGTAGTTTTACTTATTCAAAATCCGAGAGAAGGTAGTAGTTTCACTTATTCATTTGGTGACGAACGGCGGATGTGGTTGGTTTGTCGTGTCACATATGGTGACCTACTGCGGGTTCCAGATTATCACGGCAAAGTCGGCGGAGGCCAAGTAGTCGCGGTGTGCGCTGATACGTGTCAAACGTATCTATAATTTTTTATCATGCCATGCTTTATTCCTATCATTATTACATGTTTATGCTACATTATTATATCATTTCAAGGCATTTTATTGGACTAACCTATTGACAAGATGCCCAGTGCCAGTTCCCTGTTTTTGTGTTGTTTTTGTTGCAGAAAGTTACTTCTGGAAATATTCTCGGAATTGGACGAAAATTTACGACGATTTTTTATTGAAGAAATAAGGACCGGAGCCAGAAGGGCGACCCCAGGAGGGACCCACAGCCCAGGGGCGGGTCCCACCCACGGGTGAGAGGGGGGCCGCGGCCGCCGCCCGTCTGTGCCCCTCGGAGACCCCCTCGCGACGCCCTTTGGCCTATAAATCACCCCCGACGAAAAAACCCTAACCCCCGAAGGATTTTCCCAAATACGATACAGAGCTCCGCCACCATCGCCGACAAGTTTCGGGGGTCAGATTGTTCCTGTTCTGGCACCCTGCCGGGATGGGGATTGGTCCCCGGAGCCATCTTCATCTCCATCGTTGCCTCCGAGATGTGTTGTGAGTAGTTCCCCCATGGACTACGGGTCATGACAGTAGCTAGTTGGTATTCTCTCTCCTGCGTGCATCCATGTTTATGATCTTGTGAGCTGCCTATCATGATCAAGATCGACTATTGTAATGTTATATGATGTGTTTGCTGGAATCCGATGGATTATAAAGTTATGATCAGATTGTGCATGGTTCTTATATGTTAATTTATGTTCTTGCCTGCTCTCTAATCTACTGGTTAATGGAATCCCATGTTAGGGTTTGTTGTATGTTGATAGATCTAATGGTTGGGTTTGCCGGAGTGACAGAAACCTAAAACCCCGAGTTAGATCTTGAGATGTATGGGATGAAGGAGGACCTTTTATGTTTGTTAATGCTATGGTTGGGTTTTGCCTTAATGAATGTTTAGTAGTTGTGGATGCTTGCTAACGTTCCAATCATATAGACGTGTAATCACTAGTTGTAGGAGCGCGTGTGATGTGGCTTCTCCCACTTATTTAAACTTGCAGTCCTTTTATGCATTAACTATTTAGATCTCCAAGAGGGAGTACTTATGCTAGATGGTGGGTTCATGCCCTCTTTCGTTCCTGGGCACGAGTGACAGAAACGTCTAAGGGCGAGGGTGTGTTATTGCTACTAAGGGTAAAACAGCGGTGTTAAAGTCTATTTTGATATTTAATATTGCTTACTTCATGCGCTTTACTTAATGCAAATGTCTGTTACTTGCAATTTAGTACCGATGGGTGACAGGCTGGATAGCGATCCCACGGTGGACTTTTTAGACAAAGATGCAGTTGGATTCAGCGGTCTTCACTAGTAGGAAAAGGGCTATAGCCACCGGGGTCTCACTGGCGAACCTGGAAATCACATTTGCCAGCGGTAAATAGCACTGGCGAACATGATTTCCTGTTCGCCAGTGGTAAGGCCAGTGGTAAGCGCGGGTTCGGGCAAACCCTAACGGGCCACCTACCACTGGCGAATGGTCTGAGTGGTTCGCCAGCGGTAAGGTAAGTACCGCTGGTGAACCATCGACCCTATTCGCCAGCGGTAGTTAGTAGCAGTACATAGCGCGCGCGCGGACCGGTCGAGCTCCCATCGATCCCCACCCTTTTTCCTTTCACGCGCCCGCGCGCCGTCCTCCTCTCCCCGTCGCCGTCCTCCTCTCCCCGTCGCCGCCGCCGTCCTCCTCTCCCCGTCGCCGCCGCCGCCGTCCTCCTCTTCCCGTCGCCGCCCTCCTCTCCCCGTCGCCACGCCCGTGCCGAGCACCACCACCGCCTCGCCGTCGAGCACGTACGCCATCAAGCAAGCAAGGTGAGCATATTTCCTCTCCCTCCTCCTCTCCCTCCTTGCCCTTCTTGGTGTTCAAATCTGTCAGTTAGATGGCTTTAAAAGGAATGATTAAGAGGAAATGGCTCTGTTAATCATAGTCAGTTTGTAGCTTCATTGGCTTGGAAAATGCATTTGCTCACTGTGATTTCACAATTCGATAACATAAAAACTATCTCGTTTGAAATGCAGATCTGTCGTGGAATATCCAGATAGCTTTATAGTAGAACATTATAGCTGTACTTGAACAAATTAAATGGTATCCTAGCTAATTAGGGTGTTTATTTTATTGATGGCATACATTAGGCTTCAGTTGATTAAAAAGTGGAAATTGCTTTCAGATTCAGGTTAAGGCAGTACCGACATAACAATATACTACAGCCATTTTATTAATCTTTAGTTAGGTTGTGTTTCAGAATAAAGCTGAAACATTATTGTGAAATGCCAGGGAGATATTTGCGGATATAGCTGAGAAACAATGGAACAATTAAATGGCTAGGATGCTGAAATATTAACACTTGACTTGAGGGAATGCTTCAGATGAAATGGTCCTGTTAATTTCCGAGGCTGTTTGTATCCATTATGCTTCATTGGTTTAGAAATTGTGGTAAAATCATTTCTGAATCTAGAGTTTGGGAACAGAAAAAGAATCTTGTCGAAGGCCAATTGATCTCAGTAGATAGACAAAGTAACTGAATAACCAGATGGCTTAATTAGTAGAACAATAAAGCTAGTGTGTATGTGAATTAAATGGCATTCTGGCTAATTAGATTGTTTATATCATTGATGACATCCATTAGGCTTCAGTTGACTGGATACGCTTTTTTTTATGGAGCAGATCATACCAATCAGTAATACTCTTTATTCACAAATTTGTAGTTTCAAAAGTCAACTAACTGAACTCAATAAGTGTTATGATATTTACTACTTATCTTTTCAATGAAACATCGGAAGGCTTCCCCTCCTGTCTTTCCTTAGAATTATTTGAACTCTGTATGCTCTCATTGATATCCACGCTTCATTCTATTTGAGTTGTAATCAACTAAAAAAATAACCTCCTATTTGTATTGTAATATTTATTAGCACGTCTTTCTATTTGTGTGTGTATGGGCAGATGCTTTGTTCTGCAATTTGTCTTAGCATGCTCTTGCATGCCATTATGTTAGCATTTTGTCCAACTTGAAATAATTGTAAATAATGTTTTATTGCATTGCTTTATTATGATCAATGAGCTATTTAGGGTTGCTTGTGTGTGTGCCGATGATTAAAAATGTTGTGGCACTGTGTGGTAACCCTGAAGGTCTGCGGAGCCTTGTGATATGCACAAGTACAAGTCCTGTGCATCCTACTTGGCTCCGCCGATCCTTCAGGGCTACTAATTGTGTGTCCGACCTAAGTATGAGGCGCAAAATTTAAGTCATTTTTATTTTGTTTTGTCTGTTTCTTCGAAAGCCGATGATTAAAATTTTGTGGCACTAGGTTGTAGGCCTGCAGGTCTTGTGAGCCTTGTGATATGCACAAGTACCAAGTCTTGTGCATCATACTTGGCTCACAAGATCCTGCAGGTCTACTTGTGTGTCCGACCTACTCCCTCCGTCCTTGAAAGAGTGTACTTCCAACTTTTTTGGAGGTTCAAACTATTTCAAAGTTTGACCAAGTTTTTACAAAAATATATTAGTTTTTGTGAAACCCAATAGATATATGATGAAAATATATTTTACCATGAATCTAATGCTACCAATTTGAAGACATAAATATTGGTAGATTTTTGTATAAATACGGTCAAACATATAAAAGTTTGACTTTCCAAAAAAGTTGGAAGTACACTCTTTCAAGGACGGAGGGAGTAAGTATGAGGCGCAAAATCTAAGTCATTTTTATTTTGTTTTGTCTTTTTCTTCTAAGCCGATGATTAAAATGTTGTGACACTATATGATTCAGGGAGGAGCTAGTGAACCTTGTGATATGCACAAATAAATATTTTGTGCATCCTACATGGTTCACTTACTCCGTCTCTAAAATGTGTGTCCAATTTAAATATGTATGAGGCACAAATCCGAAATCATTTTGTTTTTTCTCTCTCTTTCCGAATGTCGATGATTAAAATGTTGTGGCACACTATGTGATTCAGAGAGGTGCTAGTGGACTTTGTGATATGCACAAATAAACATCTTGTGCATACTCTTACTTGGTCCGCTTGCCCGGCCCGTTCCTGATCAATGTGTGTCCAATCTATGTATGAGGCATAAACTCGAATCATTTTGTTTCTTCTCTATGAATTGACAAAGCCGATGATTTAAACTATGCCACGGTAAAGGCAAGGAGAGTGTCTACAATGCCTTGTAGTATATACAATATGAGTGTTTGTATTAATACATGGTCTTGTAGACACTCTTTTTGCCTTGTTTTGCACGGCAATGATATATGAGGCTTTCCATTGTTAACTTCTCGCATTTCGTAAATTTTAATATTACTTTTGTAACAAAATTTTGACTTAGCCGTTTTTGACTTAGGTGTTCTCGGCGACGATGTCCATGTTGGACCAGAGTGGCGATGTGCGGGACTGGGCTCCACCGGGCTGGCACTGGGAGGTGCTACCTTCCGGGACGCGCAGCTTGGTGAGGAATCCGGGTGACGTCGTCGACCCGGATCTTCTGTGGTGGCAGTCGCGTGGGCCACGCTCGGTGCAGAGGGAGTCGGCCCCCGAGGAGGTGGTACGTCGCCGTATCAGGGAGGAGGATGAGCACGTTCGTCGCTACATGTATCTATTCGATAGGCAGTATTACAGTAGGTGGTCGTTTCTTCAGAGGGTTCCTTCTCACGTGAACTATGACCCTGTGAGGGTTCCTTCTCTTTGGATGCGCAGCGCCGGCGGCTCAGCACCCCGCGGCTCATGAACCGGTCGAAGTTACTTTCAGAGCTTCATGTATTAGCTAGCTAGTGATATGCACAAATAGCCAAGTAGATGGACTTGGTTGTATGCTACTTATACTGTTTTGGAAATTGTGTATTTGTACTGGTTTGTCAAATATTTCTCTATATATACTGCTGGAATATGAATTTTGTTGTATATATATTGCTGTAATACATTTCTGCTTTTATTTTAAAAGAAGAAATATATAGTACTGGCGAGCAGGTGCTTGTTCGCCAGTGGTAAGGGTCAATTGCTGGCGAACATGTAACTGATTCGCCAGTGCTATCTCACTTACCGCTGGCGAACATGATGTTCGCCAGTGGTAAGCTGTTACCACTGGCGAACCACCAGTTCGCCAGCGGTAGCCGAATTTGGTTCGCCAGTGGTAGGCTTTTTCCTACTAGTGCTTTGTTCTTTGTCGTGATGCCTATATGAATATTACCATGAAAACTTTGTTATAACTAGATTAAGTTTGTGTCATAATCTTGTCAATTTCCCAGCTGTAATTTGTTTACCCATCATATGCATTTTTGATATTATGGAGAGATGAACCCTTCGGCCCTGGTCCATCTTTCACCATCATTATTTCCGTGTTACTTTTACTACTGCTTTCAAATCACTACTATTTTCACCCCTCTTGTGTTACTTGTGCTTCTCCAGGTGTGGCTGAATTGACAACTCAGCTACGAAGACCTTTAGGTATTCTTTGGCTCCCCTTGTGTCGAATTAATAAATTGGGTTACACTACCTGCGAAGACTACTGCAATCCCCTATCTTGTGGGATATCAAGAGTTTTCTGGAGCCGTTGCCGGGGAGCCATAGCTCTACTTATTGGTTCACTTGGTAAGTACTCACTTTCTCTCTACTCTCTTTATTGTTATTATTATCAATGGTTAACTTTTTTGAAACTAGATCTTATTGGCAAGGCGGGTTTACGGAGGATCAACAAGAATATTATAAGGAATACCGCTTGTCACAAAAAGAGATACACTTATGAAAATAATTAATACTCTGAACAATTATGCTAGAAACTTGTGCTTAAATTATGATATATCTTATTGCTGTGATAAGTCTAGTTGTACCATTGATACGTCTCAAACGTATCTATAATTTCTGAGTGATCCATGCTAGTTTTGTGTTATTATCACATGTTTTTACTGTCATTTATATCATTTTTATGCATTTTGTCAGACTAACCTATTGACAAGATGCCAAGTGCCAGTTCCCTGTTTCTGCTGTCTTTTTGTTTCAGAAATTTACTTCTGGAAATATTCTCGGAATTGGACCAAAATTTATGGGGATTATTTTTACGCCAAGACGAAGACGGAGTCCGAAGGGCAGTCTCGGAGGCGACCCACAGGGCGTAGGCGGCCTCCAGCCGCGGCCCTAGGTGGACCCGCGGGTGGGGCCCGCCCCTGCCCGTGGGGCACCTCCTCGGCCCCCTCCAACGCCTAAAAAATCAGAAATAATCTAAAAACATCGAGGCGGCCATTATTTTCCAGAAACTCGACCCTGACGCGCCATCACCGAAAACCCTAGTTCGGGGTCCAATCTGAAGCTGATCCCGGCACTCTGCCGGAAGGGAGATCGATCCCGGAGGGCTCTTCATCGTCATGCCTTCCTCCGGGATGATTTGTGAGTAGTCTCACCTTGGACTACGGGTCCATGGCAGTAGCTAGTTGTTAGTCTCTCTCTCTCTCTCTCTTGTGCTTCAAGTCTTATGATCTTGTGAGCTGCCTAACATGAACAAGATCGATTATTGTAATGCTATGTGATGTGTTTGCTGGGATCCGATGGATTATGAAGTTATGTTCAAATTGTGCATGATTCTTATATAAGTAATTTATGTTCTTGCATGATCTCCGATGTGCATAGTTACTTTGGCCAAGTGATTGTGTGTATCTCCAAGAGAGGGTATTTATGCTAGATAGTGGGTTCATGCCCCCTTTTGTTCCTGGGCACGAGTGACAGAAACGTCTAAGGGCGAGGGTGTGCTGTTGGTACTAAGGGTAAAACAGCGGTGTTAATGTCTACTTTGATATTAGTATTTCTTACTTCATGCACTTTACTTAATTCAATTGTCTGTTGCTTGCAACTTAATACCGTTGGGTGACAGGCTGGATAGCGATCCCACGGTGGACTTTTTAGACAAAGACGCAGTTGGACTCAATGGTCTTTGTTCCTTGTTTTGATGCCTCCATAAATATTATCATGTCCTTTTTATCATAGCTAAATTGGGTTTGTGTCATGATCTTGTCAATTGCCTAGCTGTAATTCGTTCACCCATCACATGCATATTTTATTTATTTGAGAGACTCCACTAGTGAACCCATGGCCCCCGGTTCATCTTTTTACATTGTTTACAACCTCATTTACTTGCTTTTAATTATCATTATTCCTCTGGTCACTTTTAATATTTCATCATACAATTAACCGCTTTGTTTTCTGCGAGATCGGAAAGATTGACAACCTTTCCGCCGTTGGGGGCAAAGTATTTTGGTTGAGTGTGTGCAGGTCCACGTCTGTTGAATGTCAAGTGCCAGAGATGTTCAACATTCACCTCGTTGTTGATTTCAAAGTCCTACTGGTTCGATAAACCTCGGTTCGTTAAACGAGGGAAAACTGCTACTAGCTACAATTCCGCCTTCGCTTGGGGCACCACCCAACTTATTTTAATACAGCAGCAAGCTCTTTTCTGGCGCCGTTGCTGGGGACTTTGGAGCTACAGCAAGGGGAGTCTTATACTCTCAATCTCTTTACTTTGTTTTTGTCTTGCTTGCTTTATATCTCGTTTAGTTTATTTTCCTGTTTCAAAATTTTAAAACCCAAAAAATTAGTGTAGTCTTTATTCCTGTCTTGTTATTTTATCTTATCGTTATGTCTTCTACTGAAAGCACCAGGTTTTGTGACTTTACTAGCACTAATAACAATGATTTCATATGCTCTCCAATTTCTCCGCCCGCTACTAAAGCGGAATCTTATGAAATTAAACCTGCCTTGCTAAATCTTGTTATGAAAGAGCAATTTTCTGGTGCTAGTACTGATGATGCTGCCTATCATTTAAATAACTTTGTTGAGTTATGTGATATGAAAAAGTATAAAGAGGTAGAAAGTGACATCATAAAACTGAAACTTTTCCCTTTCTCTTTGAGAGGGAGAGCAAAAGAATGGTTATTGTCTTTGCCTAAAAATAGCATTGATTCTTGGATTAAATGCAAAGATGCTTTTATTGGAAAATATTATCCACCTGCTAAAATCATACAACTAAGGAGTAACATTATGAACTTTAGACAATATGATAATGAACATGTTGCTCAAGCTTGGGAGAGAATGAAATCTATGGTTAAGAATTGTCCCACGCATGGATTAACTATGTGGATGGTTATCCAAACTTTTTATGCAGGTTTGAATTTTTCTTCAAGGAACCTTTTGGACTCGGCCGCGGGAGGCACCATCATGTCCACAACATTTGGTGCAGCAACTAAACTCTTGGATGAGATGATGACAAATTATTCACAATGGCACACCGAACGAGCTCCAAGTGGTAAGAATGTAAATTCTGTCAAGGAAATCTCCTCTTTGAGTGATAAGGTTGATATGATTATGTCTATGCTTGCTACCAATCTTTCCAATATTGATCCTAATAATGTTCCACTTGCTTCATTAATTTCCCAAGAAAAGGATCAAGTTGATGTTAATTTTCTTAATAGAAACAATTTCAACAATAATGCTTATCGAAATAATTTTGGTAGTAGCAACTATAAGCCTTATCCTCCCAATAATGGATACTTTTATGGTAATTCCTATGGTAATTCTTATAATCCTAATAAGAATGTGTCCTCTGATCTTGAAAATGTTTTAAAGGAATTTATCACTTCGCAAAAAGCTTTTAACAAAACTGTTGAAGAGAAATTGGAAAAACTGGATAGTCTAGTCTCTAAAGTAGACGTTCTTGCTCATGATGTTGAAATTTTGAAAATTAGAACCACTCCAAATCAAGACAAACGTACTGAATCTTTAAATGCTATCTCTCTTCAAATTAATGAAAATGAGATGATGATGGCTCTCTTGAAAGCTAGGTGGGCTAGAGAGGCTGAAGAAGCTAGAATTGCTGAAGTGAATAGGAAAATTGTTAAAGTTTATACTATCCAAACCACTAAAGAGGATCCTCCTAGTTTATTTAAAGATGATGAAATTGATTTTGATAATTGCAATCTTACTGAAGTCATTAAGTTCCTACAAAATCTTGCTAAGACACCGGACGCTAGTAAAATAAATCTTGCCTTTACCAAACACATTACCGATGCTCTTATCAAGGCTAGGAAAGAAAAAGTAAAGCTTGAAACCTCTATCCCTAGGAAGTCAGAAGATGGTTGGGAACCCACTATTAAGATGAAAATAAATGACTTTGATTGCAATGCTTTATGTGATCTTGGTTCAAGTGTTTCTGTTATGCCTAAAAGTTTCTATAATATGCTTGATTTAGTGCTATTTAAATGTTCATCTTGCTGATTCTTCTAAAAAGAAACCTTTGGGTAGATTTGATGATGTCCTTATTGTTGTTAATGATAATTATGTTCCCGTTGATTTTATTGTTATGGATATTGAGAGCAATGCTTCTTGTCCTATTATTTTGGGAAGACCGTTTTTGAGAACTGTTGGTGCTATTATTGATATGAAAGAGGGAAATATAAGGTTTCAGTTCCCCCTTAAAAAAGGGATGGAACACTTCCCTAAAAAGAGAAAGAAGTTTCCTTTTGAATCAATCATAAGGTCAAGCTATGCTCTTGATGTTGCAAAGGCCTCCGAAAAAACTTGATATTTGGCATTGCGTCTAGATAAAAGGCGTTAAAGAAAAACGCTTGTTGGGAGGCAACCCATCTTTTATTTTCAGTTTACTTTTTGATTTTATTTAGTCATGAAGTTATTACCTCTATAGCAACTTCATTGTATCTTTTTACTTTGGTTTTTGTGCCAAGTTTAGCCTCTAATGCATTGAAAGTGCGAGGTATTGTGTTGCTGTCCAAAAACAGATTCTGTGCGCCTGTTGCACGAAAATCCTAAAATCGCCAGAATTTTATATTTTTCTGATAATTTTTGAAAGCAAGCCTGATGCTTTTATCTATCCTTCGTTAGTTTTAAGTTTTTTTATTTGAGCTGCAGAAGTGCCTCGAAAAATTCGATCTTTACAGACTGTTCAGATTTTGACAGATTCTGCTTTTATTTTGCATTTGTCTCTTTACCATCGTCATATGTGATACTCTAGGGGTAGAGTGCCACATTGAGTCTTAGTACACAGTAGCTAATGTTTAATGAAGTTGGTTTGCAATTTTTCATGAGTTGAACACATGTGCATTTTTATTTATGAGCACTAACCCTCTAATCAAATTATGAGAAGTTTTGTGTGAAGGGAGTTTTTAAGTTCCAAAGGAGAGGAATATGAAGAAATCGAGGATGGATCAAAGCTCCAGCTTGGGGATGCCCCTATGGCACCCCTTCTGAATATCAAGAACTATCAAGAGTCAAAGCTTGGGGATGCCTTGGGCATCCCCTCATCTTCATCGACTATCATAAGGTCGTCTTCGTTGAACTTCGTTTTTATCACTTTACATATTATGTGCTATGCTTCGAGTGTCTTTTTACTTTCAGTTTTGTTTGTTTGTTTGCTAGTCATATCTTTATTGGATCCTAGCTTTATTTGTGTGGGAGAGAGACACGCTCCGCTTTTTCGTCTGAATACTCCTTTGCTTCGCTTATATCTTTTTGAGTATTCTTAGCTACTGTCTGTTTTCTAGTAAGCTCTCGCTTTTAGCTTTTATCTTGTTTAGAGCTGCTAGTTGTTAAGTTAAACTCTCTTGTTCTTCACTTATAATTGTTGGAGAGTTGTTGTTGAAAAATTGCTTGAATTGTCAATGCGACAAAATGTTGTTTGTGTGATGATAGAATAAAATGAAAAGCCTGCATAGTTTTGTAGATCATGGTGTGGATACTTGATGCTTCTCAATTGTTTTGAGATGTTAAGTTGAATGCTTAAACTTGCTGGTTATTTGAGTGGAATTGATTACTAAAAAATATGGTTGAAAGCTTCAAATTGTGTGGTTTTTCACAGTTGTTAATTCATAGTGCTAATCTTTCCATCAAAAGAATTGTTTGGTCAACAAGGGAGACGGTGTAGAGTTTTTATGGTTATGACCGGTAAATGTCTTATGTTGTTGTGTTACTGGTTATTGTTAGATGTTTGCTTCAAACACCTTCTTTTTTGCTAAGCCTAAAAATTCGTACTGAGTGTATGGTTCACTCGTGCATCCAATCCCCAAAGACAAACTTTCTTGCCAGCTGAGTCCACCATATCTACCTATGCATGGTATTTTCTACCATTCCAAGTAAATTTGTCATGTGCTACCTTTAATAATTCAAAATACTTCTTTGTGCCTCTGTTTTTAAGCTCATGAGGGAGCAATAGAGAGCTAGATATAACTTGTGACAAGCGAGGTCATTTCCCCCCTTTCACCCGGTGTTGATGGATTACGTCTTCACTTGAATCAACCCGAGAGCAGCTTAAGCAAAATATAAATATAACTCACAATTCTCCTCCGCGCACTGCAAATCTGAGAAATCAGCCCAAACATTGGACAGTGGTGAAACCAAAGAGAAAGAAGAGTGTACTCGCTCTTCTAAGAACCAGCTGATCTCACAAGTCTAAAAACCTTGCTTGTCATGAGGGACTAGATAGTTTCTTTGTTGTGAAGTCGTTGATTAAAGCATGCATACCTCAAAATCATTTTACTTCTGTTTTAAAAAACCAAAAAGCTCTAGCACATGACTAATCTCTGCTTCCCTCTGCGAAGGACCTTTCTTTTACTTTTAATGTTGAGTCAGTTTTCCCTTTTTCCTTCTATCTCCACAAAAGCAAACATCTAGCATTGACCCTGGGTATCGTTGAGCATATTACATTATCAACATTAAACATGAATCTTTATATTGACTTTATCTATAAGATAAGCCGTTGGAAGTTGAAGCTCTTTGCTAATGCTTAAATCTTCCTTTGTGTTGATTCTCAAACACTTTTGTCATGGAATTATTATCCTTGCGAATTAGTCAAATATGTTGATCACATTGTTTTCATGTCTTTGACATACTATTATGAAAGATTTTGCTTGGATGATTCAACTTGTTTATTCATTGCTTTCTTGCTATCAATTATAGACAATTGTTTTGTATCTCTTCATTCACATCCTTTGATTTGCATCACTATCTTGATCAAGATTGTGTTGCTGCATGTCCCATCAAAAATTATTTGTTATCACTTACCTACTCGAGGACGAGTAGGAGTTAAGCTTGGGGATGCTGATACGTCTCAACGTATCTATAATTTTTGATTGATCCATGCTAGTTTTGTGATATTGTGACATGTTTTTACTGTCATTTATATCATTTTTATGCATTTTGTCGGACTAACCTATTGACAAGATGCCAAGTGCCAGTTCCCTGTTTCTGCTGTCTTTTTGTTTCAGAAATTTACTTCTGGAAATATTCTCGGAATTGGACCAAAATTTATGGGGATTATTTTTACGCCAAGATGAAGACGGAGTCCGAAGGGCAGCCTCGGAGGCGACCCACAGGGCGCAGGCGGCCTCCTGCCGCGGCCCAGGGTGGACCCGCCCCTGCCCGTGGGGCACCTCCTCGGCCCCCTCCGACGCCTATAAAATCAGAAATAACCTAAAAACGTCGAGGCGGCCATTATTTTCCAGAAACTCGACCCCGACGCGCCGTCACCGAAAACCCTAGTTCGGGGTCCAATCTGAAGCTGATTCCGGCACTCTGCCGGAAGGGAGATCGATCCCGGAGGGCTCTTCATCGTCATGCCTTCCTCCGGGATGATTTGTGAGTAGTCTCACCTTGGACTACGGGTCCATGGCAGTAGCTAGTTGGTAGTCTCTCTTTATTGTGCTTCATGTCTTATGATCTTGTGAGCTGCCTAACATGATCAAGATCGATTATTGTAATGCTATGTGATGTGTTTGCTAGGATCCGATAGATTATGAAGTTATGTTCAGATTGTGCATGATTCTTATATGAGTAATTTATGTTCTTGCATGCTCTCCGATGTGCGTAGTTACTTTGGCCAAGTGATTGTGTGTATCTCTAAGAGAGGGTATTTATGCTAGATAGTGGGTTCATGCCCCCTTTTGTTCCTGGGCACGAGTGACAGAAACGTCTAAGGGCGAGGGTGTGTTGTTGCTACTAAGGGTAAAACAGCGGTGTTAATGTCTATTTTGATATTAGTATTGCTTACTTCATGCACTTTACTTAATGCAATTGTCTGTTGCTTGCAACTTAATACCGTTGGGTGACAAGCTGGATAGCGATCCCACGGTGGACTTTTTAGACAAAGACGCAGTTGGACTCAACGGTCTTTGTTCCTTGTCGTGATGCCTCCATAAATATTATCATGTCCTTTTTGTCATAGGTAAATTGGGTTTGTGTCATGATCTTGTCAATTGCCTAGCTGTAATTCGTTCACCCATCACATGCATATTTTATTTACTCGAGAGACTCCACTAGTGAACCCATGGCCCCCGGTCCATCTTTTTACATTGTTTACAACCTCATTTACTTGCTTTTAATTATCATTATTCCTCTGGTAACTTTTCATATTTCATCATACAATTAAACCGCTTTGTTTTCTGCGAGACCGGAAAGATTGACAACCTTTCCGCCGTTGGGGGCAAAGTATTTTGGTTGAGTGTGTGTAGGTCCACGTCTGTTGAAGGTCAAGCGTGTCGTGGGGTTACTCTTTGACTACCCCACGGTGGTGATACCTGGGTCACGTCAAGTCCATCAACCTTATGGCGAGGGTCCAAGGAAGGCCCAAGAAGGACGACGTGCGGCCCAAGATAGTCGACGTTAGGTCATCGGCCTTGATCGTCCTGTAAGTGCCATCGGCACCGTTCACCCGAGACCCAGCCTATCATATAAAGGCTGGGAGGGTCCCTCGTCTAGGGTAACGAACACGCTCACCCTCATAGCCGCCATCTCAAACCCTAGCGAGATTGCCATCTTGCCATTGTAGCCACGCACAACATCAATACCAGACAAGCAGGAAGTAGGGTGTTACCCTCCGGGAGCCTGAACCTGGGTAAACGCCTCGCCTGTTAGCCGTCGTGATCACCAGCGCTCATCTCTCTCCCCCTCAATCAACCCGGGGTACTCGACCCAGGGATTTGCCGAGCCCTAACCTCGTCAATTGGCGCCGTCTGTGGGAAAGAACGAGCGTTGGAACCATGGTCGCTCCGGCTCCATCAACCTTGAAGACCGACGCCTGCACCAGGGAGCCAATCTGGTCCGGCTCCCTCGAGTACGTCAGCCACCCGCCGGCCCATCACTCGGTGTACGCTGAACTGTGTGAAGGTACGTGGATCACCTTTGGTACCATGCACTACCTCATAAACAGCTACGGAACACTCCGATCTACGGTGGCCGCGCTACGCGCGGAGACGACACCCGCATCTGCATCAACTACATCAACCACGCCTTCACCCGCCGCCGAGATCGCATCTGCTGCGAATGCAGCGATCGCATCTTCGACTGCCGCGAAGATCGCATCTACCACGACTACCACGACCGCGTCATCACCTGCCGTGATCGCATCTACCGCGACTGCGGCGATCGCATCTTCGACTGCCGCGAAGATCGCGCCCGCCTCGACTACGCCAACTGCCTCCATGGCGAAGAGCATGCCCAACGCAACCACGACACCCGCACCTCCGGCTGCCAAGGAGATCGCATCGGCGGTGACCCCTGCGCGGATCAAGTCTACTTCGACTACCTTGGTCGCGTCGCGGGCAAGGCCAAGATCTACATCGACTCGACTACGTCGGCCACGCCTTCGCGTCGCGAGATCATCCGCAAGCCAATCGCACCCGCGTCGACGACAGCGACTCCATTCCTCGCGTCCGCGGTGAAGGCCGCGAAACTCTACGGAAAGAACCTCAACGGCAACTGTGGTACCCACCACGTTGGAGCCATTTTCGACTCCGAGCACGGCTCGGATGAAGGAAGCAGCAGTGGAAGCATCAGCCCCACTCCCAGATTTACCCCGCACAAGTCTACATGACCGGCCCGTCGCGGGCCAACGGCGACGAACCCGTATATCCACTGGAGGTGGTCATGCCGGACCAGACACGACTCACCATCACCCGCGACATGGCAATCAGAGCCCTGAAGCACGTTGAGGAGGGCACATACCCCCCACCAGACGCACCCCGAGAGGACCTTATGGCGGTCCAGTACCTGCTGCGGAAGGAAGGCGAACGACTTCGCGCAGAGAAGGCCGAGCTACTCCGACGCAAGGAGGAAGCCGACGCGGCGAGTGCCAGGAGGGCAGCCTATTCATTCACTGCTGCCTCGACAGAGGTCTCGCAAGGAGCAAGGCGCCACAGGGCCCGCGTGCCCCGGATGACAGAGGCCGAACGCGCCGGAATCACCCGCAACCTCGAATCATCATACATGACTGAAGACGCGGACGGGATACCCGTCCCCAAAACACCCGGAGCTGCCCTCATGGCAGTCGAAACATACCTGCGACTGACGCAGCCGCCTGAGGGTGACGCCCGTGCTCTCCTCCACAAGCAACAAATCATGTCCATCAAGGCAGTTGAAGAGGCTCTGGCGAACAAGGCGCCAACAGAAAGGGCGCAAGAAAATCGGGGTCGCCGCGACCGCGAACCCGCAGCACTCGCAGGCCCAGCTCCAAGACAGCCGCGACAGCCGCAGCCAGGCGAAGACCTCCGCAACGTCATCACGCAGAGGACGGTAGACCGCAACCGCACCCAGCGGATTGTCAGCACACCCAATGCTGACGACCGCGACGATAGCGACTTCGAGCCACGCGGTGCCCCATGCTTCAGCTTCAACATCCGCGACACAAGAATGCCCAAGGGCTTCAAGCTCACGGCAGAAGCGGTCAAGTACGACGGAAAGCAGGACCCGAGAGACTGGCTGGAGGACTACCTCATAGCCTGCAGTTGCCAGGGCGGTACTTCGACTACAGCCATGCAGTACATCCAGCTGATGCTCACAGGATCTGCACGCGGGTGGCTCAACACTCAACCCAAGGACGCCTTCAGCACGTGGGACGAGTTCGCGGATGCCTTCGTCAAGAGCTTCCTGGGGACGTACTCAAGGCCAACAACTTTCGTCGAGCTCCAAGCATGCAAGCAAGGACGGGACGAGCCGCTCCGGTCATACATCCAGCGATGGACCCTGCTCCGCAACACCATGGAAGCCACCTCGGAAGACCGAGTGATGGATGCCTTCATGCACGGCGTCTATCACCACGACCTCCGTGAGGAATTTGGTAGGCTCCGGCCGAGAAACATAATTGACCTCATGAAGATAGCCAACCAGTGGGCAGACGGAGAGGACTCGGTCCGTGATACTTCACGCTACTCCCCAAGAGACGAGACCGGACGAAGCAACTGGCGGGAAGGACGCCAGAAGAAGAAGCCGCGTTATCACGGCAATGACTCAATAGAGTTAGTAGCGGCGGGATTCGAAACCCCCCGTGAGGATGAAGCACGCGACAGCAGTCGCCAGTACAGTCGAAGCGGCGACGACCAGAGTCGCCAATATAGCCAAGGGCAATTCAACCGAAGCGGTGGCAGCACCTACCGTGGCGACGGGAGCCGCAAACGAGAGTGGCAGAGGCGCACGCTGACTCCGGAGGAAGAGCTGGAGCAACCCTGCAAGCACCATATGTTCAGGAACCCGGAAACGGGCAAGTGGGGATCCCGCCACCTGTTGAAGGACTGCAAAAAGGCACGCAGGATATACCAGGCAATGCAGAAGATAGTCGCTCAGCCAGCCATGCAGTTGGCTCTCCAGGCAGCACCCGTAGCGCAGCCAGTCGCGCAGCTGGCTCTCCAAGCAGCACCCGCACCCGCACCTGCAGTCGCTAACCAGCACAGGCAGCGGCAGCTTTCTATCAGCACAGCAGCCGCAGCAAGAGGCCCCTGACGCATATCCAGCGGCACGCGGACAGCTCAACATGATACAGAAGGGGCGCCCTTCAAACAGGACCCAGAAGATCATCACCCGCCAAGTCTACCAGGCTGTCACCTGTCCACCTGCAGTACCCGAATACCTGAGAGGGTCAGAGACACCAATCACGTTCTCCAGAGCAGATCATCCGCCTGCGGTACCACGACCCGGGCACGCCGCTCTGGTAGTCGAAGCTCTGATCGGGGATTACACCTTGAAAAAGGTGTTCATGGACGGAGGCAGCGGCATCAACATTATCTTCGCCGACACCCTCAGAAGGATGAACAGGCCAACAACAAATTTGACGCCATCAGAGACCACCTTCCATGGCATAGTACCAGGGCAAGCAGTCACGCCCATGGGAACAATCACACTCGACGTCATCTTTGGCACACCCGACAACTTCCATAGGGAGGCGATCGACTTCGAGGTAGTCGACTGGAAGTCGCAGTACCATGCGATACTCGGGCGCCCAACCTTTGCCAGATTCATGGCGATACCTCACTACGCCTACCTGATGCTCAAGATGCCTGGACCCAAGGGCGTCATCACGGTGCACGGCGACTTCGACCGCTCCAACAGCTGCGACCGCGAATTCAGCAAGATCTCTGAGTTCTTCGGAATGGAGGAGCACCTTGCGCTGATGGCAGTCGACAATGACAAGACCATCTTCCCGCCATCCAAGAAGCCAGCCAAGGGCTCCGCCTTCAACACGACTGACGACACAAGAACCCATCAAGTCCACCCGACGGACGCCAGCAAGACAGTCAAGGTGTCGACAAGCCTGCCTATCGCATAGGAAGGCGCGCTCGTCGAGTTTCTACGTGAGAACTGGGAGATCTTCGCCTGGCAACCTTCTGACATGCCAGGCATACCCAGGGAACTCGCCGAGCACTCCTTACGCGTCCACAAGGACGCCAGACCCGTCAAGCAGACCATGCGACGCTTTTCGGGTCCCAAGCGAGACGCCATCAGCAAGGAGATCGACCGGCTGCTCCACGCCGGATTCATCCGAGAAATCAAGGACTCGGACTGGGTAGCGAACCCGGTCCTGGTGGAGAAGAAGAAGACGAAGAAACTCCGCATGTGCGTCGACTTCACCGCCATTAACAAGTGCTGCCCCAAGGACCACTTTCCGCTCCCGCGGATAGACCAGATCATCGACTCGACTGCAGGCTGCGCGCGCCTATCCTTCCTGGACGCCTACTCCGGGTACCAGCAGATCAGGATGAAAGTCGAAGATGAAGAGAAGACTGCATTTATCACACCCCATGGTGTGTTCTGCTACCAAATGATGCCCTTCGGGTTGAAGAACGCTGGAGCCACATACCAGCGCACGATGCAAGCCTTGCCTGAAGGAGCTAATAGGACAGATCGTACAAGTCTACGTCGACGACATAGTTATCACCACTCGAACGGAGGACAGTTTAATTGCTGACCTCCGCAAAGTCTTCGCCGCACTCAACGAGTATCAGATCAAGCTGAATCCGGACAAGTGTGTTTTCGGCGTGCCAGCCGGAGAACTGCTCGGGTACCTCGTCTCTGCAAGAGGAATCGAAGCCAACCCTGAGAAGGTGCAAAACATACTCGCAATGCCAGCACCGACCAAGCTTCATGAAGTGCAACGCCTAGCCGGCCGAGTCGCAGCTCTCAGCCGGTTCATTAGTAAGTTGGGAGAAAAGGCCCTGCCTTTCTACCAACTGATGAAAAAGACGGATAAATTCGAGTGGACAGAAGAAGCGCAAGACGCGTTCGACAAGCTCAAGAAAACCCTCACGACTCCTCCAGTACTGGTGGCGCCACTGGAGAACGAGCCGCTGTACCTCTACGTGTCAGCCACGAACAGAGTGGTCAGCACGTACTCGTAGTCGAACGAGAAGAAGAAGGGCACAGTCACCCTGTTCAGCGGCCTGTCTACTTCCTCAGCGAGGTGCTAACCTTGTCCAAGCAGCGGTACCCGCACTACCAGAAGCTAGCCTATGGAGTCTTCATGACATCAAGGAAGGTCGTCCACTACTTCTCCGAGCATCCCATCACGGTGGTAAGCTCCTCCGGGCTCTCCGACATCCTCACCAACCAAGCCGCGACAGGACGAGTCGCCAAGTGGGTTGTTGAGTTGGGACCCTGGGGGCTGAAGTATGCGCACCCGAAGGCAATCAAGGCCAAGTTCTTCCAGAATTCACCACAGAGTGGATAGAGGCCCAGCTGCCAGACGTACCCGACTTGTCCAACGCATGGACAATGTACTTCGACGGGTCCAAGAAGTTCAGATCAGCAGGGGCGGGAGTCGTCCTCATCTCACCCAAAGGCGACAAACTGAAGTATGTACTGCAAATGGACTTCCCAACACCCTCCAACAACGAGGCAGAGTACGAAGCCCTAATCCACGGCATGCGGATGGCCAAAAACTGCGGCGCAACTCACCTCATGATCTACGGAGACTCCTACCTTGTCGTGCAGCAAACCATGAAGCAATGTGACGCCATCGCCGACAACATGATAGCCTACAGGGACCTATACAACCAGTTGGAAGGCACCTTCGACGGCTGCGAGTTGCGGCACATCGGCCGCGAGAGCAACGAGGAAGCTGACACCCTCGCCAACCTCGGCTCAGACAAAGCACCGGTGCCACCCGGAGTCTTCCTCGAGTGCATCACGCAACGCTCCATCAAGCTCCGGCCTGCGCCGGGACCCTCTACACCGACAACGAGCACCACCAACCCGCCCAGCACGGAGAAGGAACCCATGGAGGTAATGCTGGTCGAACCCACATGGACAAGCCCATACCTGGCCTACATACTGCATCAGAAGGTGCCAGCGAACCCAGTCGAAGCCAAGCGCGTCGTCCGCCGCTCCAAGGGCTTCACCGTCATCAACGGGGAACTCTACAAGCGAAGCATCTCAGGAGTCCTCCAAAGGTGCATCGACCCAGTCGACGGTCAAGCCATCTTACTCGAGATCCACGCCGGCATCTGTGGACACCACGCCAGCAGTCGAGCCTTGGTGGCCAAAGCCCTACGAGCAGGGTTCTACTGGCCCACCGCAATGCAAGACGCAGAAGAACTCGTGAGGAAATGCATCGGCTGCCAGGAGTTCGCCAACAAGCCGCACGCACCGGCATCAGCACTGAAGACCATACCACTCGCATGGCCCTTCGCTCAATGGGGGCTCGACATGGTGGGTCCACTCAAGAAGTCTTCTCCGGGCGGACACACTCATCTCCTGGTGGCAGTCGACAAGTTCACGAAGTGGATCGAAGCCGCGCCCATCACAAGTTTGACTGCCTCCTCGGCAGTTAACTTCATCAGGTCGATCATCTTCAGGTTCGGTGTGCCACACAGCATCATCACCGACAACGGCTCGAACTTCACAGCCGAAGAATTCAAGGACTTCTGCTCTGACCAAGGCATCAAGCTCAACTACGCATCTGTCTCGCACCCGCAGTCCAACGGACAAGTCGAGAAAGCCAATGGCCTAGTCTGCAAGGCATAAAGAGGCGCCTGCGAGTACCATTGAGGCGCGCCGCAGGTGCCTGGGTCGAAGAGCTGCCATCAGTGCTGTGGAGTCTGCGTACCACGCCAAACAGATCTACCCAGTACACGCCATTCTTCATGGTGTACGGCGCTGAAGCAGTCCTGCCGTGCGACATCAAGTTCGACGCCCCCCGAGTGGTGGCCTATGATGAGTCTGATGCAGAAGAAGCACTCGAAGATGACATGGACACCCTGGACGAAGCACGCGACATCGCCCTTACCCGCACAGTCGTGTATCAGCAAGACCTACGCAACTATCACGGGCGCGACTGCGGCCCAGAGCGTTCGTCCCTGGCGATCTTGTCCTCCGTCTCAAGCAGAAGAAGGTGCACAAACTTGCCTCCCCGTGGGAGGGTCCATACATCGTGACAGAGGCAATTGGTGGCGGAGCTTACCGCCTGAAGGACTCGAAGACGGGGGCAGTCTGCAACAACCCGTGGAACGTTGCGCAACTGCGCCGCTTCTACGCCTGATCGACCCCAATTTGTAACAGTACAACATCAAGAAGCGGCAGGTTTCAGACGCACTCTTTCCCTCGCCAGGGTATCCGAGGGGACTGGAAGGGTTTTAAATTTTAATGAGGCGGCCTGCTCGCAAAAATCAATAAAGTGATTTGAGGAACAAGCTCTCCCCTCTACTTTTGTCAGCAAGCAACATAAACCTAGGCCGCCACCTGATGCACTCGGGGGCTGCGCCATACAGGTCCAACCCTAAAATCCTCGGCTGCCACCCGAACTACTCGGGGGCTGCGCCGCACAGGTCTAAGACAAAACCTAGGCCGCCACCCGAACCACTCGGGGGCTGCGCCATGCAGGTCCAACCCCAAAATCCTCGGCCGCCACCCGAACCACTCGGGGGCTGCGCCGCACAGGTCTAAGTCAACCTAGGCCGCCACCCGAACCACTCGGGGGCTGCGCCATACAGGTCCAACCCTAAAATCCTCGGCCGCCACCCGAACCACTCGGGGGCTGCGCTGTACAGGTCTAAGACAAAACCTAGGCCGCCACCCGAACCACTCGGGGCTGCGCCATACAGGTCCAACCCCGAAAATCCTCGGCCGTCACCCGAACCACTCGGGGGCTGCGCCGCACAGGTCTAAGTCAACCTAGGCCGCCACCTGAACCACTCGGGGGCTGCGCCATACAGGTCCAACCCCAAAATACTCGGCCGCCACCCGAATCACTCGGGGGCTGCGCCGCACAGGTCTAAGTCAACCTAGGCCGCCACCCGACGCACTCGGGGGCTGCGCCATACAGGTTCAACTCGAAAAATCCTCGGCCGCCACCCGAACCACTCGGGGGCTGCGCCGTACAGGTCTAAGTCAACCTAGGTCGCTACCCGACGCACTCGGGGGCTGCACCGCACAGGTCCAACTCAAAAAACCTCGGCCGCACCCGACGCACTCGGGGGCTGCGCCACACAGGTCTGACTCGAAAACGCCTCGGCCGCACTCGAAGCACTCGGGGGCTGCGCCGCACAGGCCTGACTCGACACACCTTGGCCACACTCGATCCGCTCGGGGGCTGCGCCATACAGGTTTGCAGAGGTCTACAAGATACAATTTATTCACTCGGAGGCTTCGACCACCTCAGCATACATACACTCATGCTCCCACTTGGGAGAAATTTTTTTTTACAAACTAATGCTACACAACAGCAGTCTAGTAGTCTTACTCTACAGGCTCATCCTTTGGCGCATCGAGTGGCCCTACAAGTTGCTCACTGAAGTTCTGGACCTGTTGAATCATCTGACGCGCAGCCGCAAGGGTATCGGCGTAGTCATCTGCTCCAGGCAAGCCGTCAAGCACCTTGTCCAAGGGAAGATGAGGCCGGTGCATTCGAACGTACGCCAGCGCCATGTTCGCCCCGCCAACAAGCTGGGCGTGCACGACTTTCTTCAACGCCTTGCCTTCGCGGAATCTCTCCAGCAGCGCAGCCAGTCCAGTAGGCTGCTCGTTGTGCGGAAAGTACACCCTGTGGATCTGCAAGAGGGTCTTTCTACAACCTTCCAGGAGCAAAGCAGCCCGCCAGGTGCGATCCAACATTCGAGCCAGTACCCTACCTTTGGATCTGTCTGACCAAAACTGACGAGCTTCGAGTGAGTCACCGGCGGCTTCTCCCTCCACCCGCTCGTCTACTCGACTCTGCTCGGCCTTCCAGTCAGAATTCACATCTGCATCAAGACCCAGCAATTAGAACGGTGAAAGCATAAAGAAGACGAAGCAAAGCGCTAGAAGGCCAACCTTGCAGCTGTCGACTGATCAAGCCTATCTGGCCAAGAAGGAATTCTTCACGCTGGGAGAACGGCGCAGCGGGCCGTGACTTCAAGCGCTCCAGCTCAAACTCGACAACCTTCAGCTTCGACTCGAGCTCAACAACCTTGTTCCTCATGTAGGTGAACACTCGTTGATCATTCACGCTTCGTACAGGGGCTGGAGAAGCTCGACGACGATGGCGAGTGGGTGCAGCCGAAGAGGTGTCCTCATCCTCACCCGCACCAGTAGTTCCAGCGACCTCAGGAGCCTCGCCCATCTCAGACTGCCAAGTTCGACAGTGTCAAGCAAGGAAAAGAGCACATTCATTCTAGCATAAATATGACAGAAGATTCGAAGGCACAAGTTCACATTTCAACATCAGCATGTTCGCGGCCAGAAGACCCGCAAACTATATGGTTCATTACAGACCAAGACCAAAAGTAGAAGAATCTTAAAACAAAAGAGTCTACATCGCAGATTCCGACTGAGAACGGTTCTTCCTAGCGGCCAACTCTGCAGCCTTGGCGATTTTCTTCTCGAAGGTGGCAATCAACTTCGCAGCCAGCTGACTCGCCCGCGCCTTTACACCGCTAAGGGACGCGGTTTTGCCATCAGGCCTCCGAGGGAAGTCGTTGACAACCTTCTCAAATCACCTACGACTTGGTGACCAAGTAGGAGCTGGAAAGTGAGCTCTGAGCCGCGTACCGTCTGTGCACGCGTGTAGTCCGCCATGGTGGTCGCGTCGCCTTCAAACGGAGCCGCAAGCGCGTCAACAGCGACCGACGGTAGCTAGTTGGGGAAGATGCTCCGGTGCACAGTCGCCAAGGCGCCTGTCGACTTCTGCAGCGCCGTCGAGGCATACGCGCAGACGCGGTCGATGAAGCCAACAGCTTCTGTCAGGCCGACATTGGCACTGGAAGTTCCTTCTGGAGGAGCACCTCCAGAAGCCTCTGAACAACGAAGAGAAGACCACTTGTAAGACATCAGAAGTCGACACAAGACAAAGTAGGCAATGAGCCGAGATAATTACTCCCAATAGTATCAGCGAGGGTGAGCAAGTGTTCAATCTGGGTCTTCTCCAGATCATCCCGGGTTCGCTCACGCTCTTGGGCGTCACCCAGTGATTTCTCCAGCTCCGCGACCCGCTTCGCCATGCTCTCCCTCTCGCCTGTGGATCACCGGAGCAAAGTCAACAATGAAGATAGTCGCAGCACCTCTCGAACACAAGGGTTAGTACTCACTGTTCGCTTGCTCCAGAGCAGTGCGGAGTCGATCCCTCTCCTTCTCCATTCGCACGAAGGCTGCGGCTCCCTCCATCAGCTGGCGACAAAACGGCTGTAGAAAGAACAAGACATCAATCTGCGCCCGACTATTCTAGTCACGCACATCTTCGGGGGCTACTCCCATCGGGAGCGCTGTTCGCGCATCCGATACAGATTTTGCAGACAGAGTTAAGGGACACTTACATGCTCAAGCAACCCAGCGTCCACCGAGGTCGCATCAGCGGTTTTCTCTGGCACGGAGGAGGTCGAAGCTTTCAAGGTCGAAGCGTCACCCGCCTGCGGCTCTTCTTCGGTCACCTTCGCAGTCTGCTCGAACACGGGAGCAGAAGTGTGCTCCATCTCTGGAGGCGAAGAACCGACAGCGCCGGTACGGTCGTTGCGACAAGATAATTCAATTCAAATACTCGCAAAGTCAAAAAGTGCACTCGACAAACAAGGTGATGGTTGCAAGAATAACCTGGTGACGTCCAGATCATCTTCGCTGCCCAGGGAAACGGAGGGCATCCTCGCGAATCCAGTCGGCGGGGCAGAGCTGGGGAGGCACGACCAAAGGCTCCGTCGGGTCGCTCGTGTGCCTGGCACCCGAGGACGACTCGCTCGCCTCGTCCACGTTCTCCACCTCCACCTGCTTTGCGGGTGACGAAGCCGAAGCAGACTCGCCACTTTTTCGCCTCTGTCGCTTCTGCAGCGGCTCTTCATCTTCATCGTCCTCCACTACTTCTTCACTCCGAGAAGTGGCGGAGGGAACTTCATCGTCATCAACCTCTTCATCCTCAGGGAACTCTGCCTCTTCATGAGGTCCATTCTCCATCAACGGAGGAAGGCTGACAAAGCTGGAACGACCCTGTCAAAAAATTCGGGTTGGACAAAAGAAGATTTCGACAGAACATACAAGACAGAAGCAAAACAAAAGGAAGCTTACCTCAGGCACAGGGTTGTTCGGCCCATATGGCTGGGCCGGGCACTTGACGTTGCACGGATCGGCGGCTCGGAGACTGGTGATGCTCCTCACCTTCGACTCAACTTCGTCATCGCCGAGTTCATTGCCGTGCTCAAGCGCCCACATCGGGCGGACGCGAGCGCGGAGCGGCTGCACCCGAAGCCTGAAGAAGGTGGCAATGAGATGCACCCCACCTGTCTCGCGCCCAAGGCTCTTCAGCAGGCCACGGAGAAGCGCCAGCAAGGGTTGAGTCGCCTCCCTGTCTCCCTTCGACAGCGGGTGCGCCCATGCCTTCGTCTTCCGCAACTCGCGATCGGCCGCGAAGGGAAGAAGCCCCTCCTGGTCGCACCTGACGTAGAACCACTTCTTCCGCCAGCCTTGGACGGAGTCAGATTTCTTTATCTGGAAGAAGGTGGTGTCGCCACGCACCTGGATGCCGAAGCCGCCCACCGGGTACACTTGCCCGCTCTTCCCCACGTTCCTCCTGACGAGGAACAGCGACATCCACAGTAGCCAGTGGGGCGCGATCCCCAAGAAGCACTCGCAAAGCACGATAAAGCTCACGATGCTCATGACGCTATTGGGAGTCAGATCGTGGATCTGAATCCCATAAGCGTACAGGAGACCACGAACGAAATCGTGGAGGGAGAACCCGAAACCCCGCGGAAGGAAATCCACGAAGCACACGCGTTCCCCCTCGCGAGGGGAAGGAAATACCTCCTTCCCTGGAGCGCGCACCGCCGCCTGGTCCGCCGGCGGTAGCAGTCCCTGCGCGCGGAGGGCCTCGAGATCGGCCTTCTTCACCGACGACTTCGTCCAGTCGTCGTCGGGCTTCTTCATCACGCTAGCCTCGGCGGCGGCGACGGCGCCGGCGACAGACTTCCCCCTCTTCATCGTGACCTTGCTCATGGAGGGTGGAGAAGAATCTGACAGAGGAGCAGTAATGGAGGAGAGAGCAATGGAGACGACGGCGAAATGGGGATGGGGTGAACTGTTCCCCACCGCGGTGAAAAATATATACCGCGGGGTCGGTTCATCCTGGCCGTTCCCCACGAAACTACCCTCCACAACCTCATCCGGCCGTCCACGCGTCGCGCAGAGATGCCAACCGTCACCGCCCACGCCGCCCACTACGCGCAGGAATCGAGGCGCCTTCATCACGCCGCGAAAAGTTCGCGCCCAACGGTCAGATCAATCAATGCTGACACTGGGACCACCATGTCACGTCCCATCGGGTGGCGAGTGCGCCGAAAACGTCAGCGCTGACGTCACCTACGGAGGCGTAGCAAGTAAGCCAATGGGCTGATGGAGCACCCGGACAGTTCATTCGAGTGCAACAAAGATACAGTAAGCTCTAAGAGCTGAGTAGACTCGACAAGTCCATTCGAGTGCAAAAGAAATATAGTAAGCTCCACGAGCTGAATAAACTTAAGCAGTAAGCCAAACCGGCCGAGTACAAAGTAAGTCACGCAAAGCAAGTTGCGACTCCATCAATTCGAGTCCCTTCTTCACTCCCATCGGGAGCGGGCTTTTCGACTGAAGAAAAATTGAGTTTAACCTCAATTGCAAGCAATTCAGCTTAATCTCGAGGGCTACTCCCATCGGGAGCGCTGTTCGCGCTCCCGAATGACTCAGAACAATCGCAGTCGAAAAATCACCGACCAAAGCAATACTCGCAGTTTTCACCCTGCACTCGATGTTCCTTTACCCGACTCTACGATTCGACTAAGCACTCGGGGGCTACTGTCGTGGGGTTACTCTTTGACTACCCCACGGTGGTGATACCTGGGTCACGCCAAGTCCATCAACCCTATGGCGAGGGTCCAAGGAAGGCCCAAGAAGGACGACGTGCGGCCCAAGATAGTCGACGTTAAGTCATCGGCCTTGATCGTCCTGTAAGTGCCATCGGCGCCGTTCACCCGAGACCCAGCCTATCATATAAAGGCTGGGAGGGTCCCTCGTCTAGGGTAACTTAACTTCAACTCATAGCCGCCATCTCAAACCCTAGCGAGATTGCCATCTCGCCATTGTAGCCACGCTCAACATCAATACCAGACAAGCAGGAAGTAGGGTGTTATTCTCCGGGAGCCTGAACCTGGGTAAACGCCTCGTCTGTTAGCCGTCGTGATCACCAGCGCTCATCTCTCTCCCCCTCAATCAACCCGGGGTACTCGACCCAGGGATTTGCCGAGTCCCAACCTCGTCACGAAATAAACGGCGATTTGGGATATTGCAGGAGGCCCTGATATTTTGGCGAACCGACATAAACGGCGATCTGGAGATATTGTGCCGTTGATACTCTGATTTGCCGACATAGGACATGTCGGGATGATATGCCATTATGATTCGGCGAGGTGATGTCCACGATTATCCGGAATATGCCCTTAAGCCTCAATGAGTATAAAATGAATTCGAGATGACCGACATAACCACGACCTTGGTGATGAATATTTTCTTGGTAGAACCAGTACCACCTTTTAATGTTAGCTCAAGCATATATATAACGAACGTTTTCACCAGAGCAACAATTCTATTCAACAGATACAATTAAATCTAGCAGTGTAATTATAAAAGATACGGACTCGGCAACCGAGTCCCCGAGTTACTTTTAACATTTAAGAAAAAGACAAGCTGCGGAGTAAACGGGCAGTCCCCGGGTCGAAATGCCTGATCCCGGGGAAAATAAAATAAGCGCGGGGCAATCGCCGAGATACCTTCTAACACTCAAGAGACGCTATCCACCGACCAACCAGGCCAGTCCCCGAGTCGAGGTAACTCGATCCCGGGGAAAACGGCTAAGCAAGATAGAAAGGGGCAGTCCCCGAGTGTGCTGTGAGGTTATCCTCTTGTGTGTGTATGAAACTGGATGCAGTAGATACTTACGTTGTGTTATTGATGCTGACTGGATGAAGACATGCAAATAGCCTAGGTGAAGCCGGCGACAGGGATGCCGGGCTCGGCAAGCGAGCCGGAAGCATGGCGAGCCGCCCACAGCCCCCAGTATTTGTTGACGACGTTGGCGCTGGGGATGAAGAACTTGACGAAGCTGCCCAGCGAGCGGAAACCCCGCGACGCTACGCGAGGTGCTCGCCGGAGTCGATGAAGAAGGTCCCGTCCGAATTTGATCCAGCAAGCGCCACTACCAGCCCCACGGTGGGCGCCAACTGTCATCGTGGTGAACAACAGATGCCTAGGGGTAGGCTTGAGTTTGGGGCCGATGGACGCTAGAGGATTCGGGGAGGGATTATGCGCTGAAGAGCACGCACGGATAAACAAACGAACACAGGGATTTACCCTGCTTCGGGGCTCTCGCGAGAGATAAAACCCCTACTGCAGCATCTAGCCTACTTTGTGTATTCTCCTGTCTGTATATGCGATCGGTACAAGGGCTCCTCGAGCTATTTTTCTAAATCTACAAGTGCCCGAGCTATGAACTGAAGAACTGAGCGTAGCACTACTAGCGAGCTAAGCTAGCCAAAATGCTCCTAAGTGAGCTGAGTAGAAAAGAAGCTTTCCTGCCGTGCCGCCTGGCTCGAGTGTTTTCCCTGGTGCTTCTAATATAGGCAGCCCAGGGGACAAGAACACTGTACATGACACTGACTTGCATACTATGCAGCACTATTACAGGGGTTGACTACTGGGGTCTAATCAATACTGTAGAGACGTCATGGTGTGTGTTGTAGCCATGCTGGGCATGGGTGGCCCGTACGATGCCCTGCCGTGTTGTCCCTTGCTCTTATCCTCTGGCTTGTGGTGGCAGTCAGTAGCACAAGTCGTTGACGTATGCGGGAGGCCGGGTCAGCATCATCTTGTATGTCGGTGTGTATTGTCTCGGCAGGGGATGTTAAATCGGTGCTGGAGTGATGTCGGCCAGGGGCGAGCGTGTGACTCCGGTCTGGGACATGTCGGGGCGGTGACCTGGCCCTCCCGGGACTGGCCTGGCGAGATGGCACATGCCGGCCTGGCGGGTCGGCTGTGCAGCGATCCGGGCGCAGGGAGCAATCTCGGTCCGAAGGATCGATCGATGCTGGCCTGCGTGACCCGGTGAGAGGGAGCGACGGAAGCCGGGCTAGGAAACGTCGGGCGGGGGAGATGCCAGCCCACCGGGTGAAGGGAAGTCGGCCCACCCGAGGTGAGGAGAGCTCGGTCCAGCCGAGTCTCTGGAACCCGGCCCATCCGGGTTGCTCCAATTCGGCCCGGCCGGGTGTGGCTGATTCGGCAGGGGAGGCTGGGAGCCGGGTGGAGGAGATCCGGCCCATCCAGGTCTGGAGGAATCTGGCCCGTTCCGAGTTTGCTTGGTGAAACGCCGGGTGAAGGGAGATTCGGCCCAGTCTAGTCTTTCTCCTCTTTTTCTTTATTTCTGCTCTTATTTATTGCTATCTCTTCCCTCCAGTTGCACTAACAAACCTCCAACTTTGGGTACCCGGGGTTACATCCCCGACAGACTTGCTCATATTTCAACAAACACATCGCTCGTAACTGAAAAAAAAATACTTGATGAAAAGTAAGAAGTGAAAAAAAACACGTGAGCAATTAATTACCATCTGAACCTTGAAATTGATACCATCGAATTTTTGCACACTTTTTTGGGGGTGGGGGGATTACCAACATTATAATGACTAGCTAAATACCCGCGCGTTGCTACGGCAAAGAAATAAATTCGAAGAGTACTACGAACTTCGACTAACAGTTCAGCTCGAACCCTATCTCCTTTGATGATGAAAAAACATGCTACCCAGCAGGAAGAAATTACATAGACTCCTCAATTTTTAGGATCATCTCCTTCCTACTTGACTTGCCCAGCCTTTTTTAGCACTTTATCGGGTTTTTGTTTTGTTTTGAACTATTTGTATTATTACTTAGCACCCTCTCTCTTACTTGTTTTATAGGAATAGCACCCTCTCTCTTAGGTTCAGCGGTTTCAGGTTATGTGTTTCACTCGAATGTTTCAGGTTTGATAGTTGTGAATAGCTCTCCTTTAACCTCATCTAATAGTTACGCCAACGTCCGTACCTGAACGTAGTTGGCAATGCAGATAATGAGTAGGAGTTGTGTTGCAGTAGAAATATATGAGACTGATATAATAGCTTTAGAGGGAAAAGTTAAGCCATTGGTAGAATCAATTTTTAGAGAAGATGCATCATGCTTTATTAAAGATGGTCATGGCAGATTCCTCAACACAATTTTTTTGCCATGGCAAACTCCTTTTTCAAGTTTAGATCATGTTGGCCTCCACTGTACAAATGCAACTATCTGTTGATATTCAAGTTGTAAAGTGCTTCATCACCGAAGCACCAAAATGAAACATCACCAAAAGTCACGCAAGAAATCTTTCATAAGCAACTTACTGTAGGAATGAGAATTGTTTACAAAAATACTGCTGTTAAGTTCTGGCGGCTCTGAGTTAGACTAAGCAGTACACAAGCAAGTGCATGTACTTTTTGCTGCTAAGAAGACAGTTACAAGTTCAAGCTAGTAAACATATTGGATGAATTCATAAATGTTCACATAGACTTTAGCGTTGCTACCCGGTCATTGATACATGTTAATTAACTATGCAACTCTTGTTCATCGAACTGCAGGAGAGATAATAACATCGATGAAGCCGGCTTACCATCTACCACCTTGTTAAGTGCAGTGGCATGTCCTCCTACACCTGCAGAATCACCATGAAGTCCCTGGCGAGAGCTCCAACTCTTTGGTGTCGGCCTCTTCATGCCCCTCTTCAGTTGTGCGTTGATCAGCTCCACCAGCGGACTTTTGCAATTTAAGTTGGATCAGATGAGACAACACTAACAAATCCACAATTGATTTTTCTGGAGGGATTCGATCGACCACACAGTAGATGTCATGATAACAGAGTCGTTGACTTTGTTCGACGCGCTGATCTGTGAGTAGTGAGTACTGAGTACGGCATGTTGTGCAACACGAGGTTGATCTTCTCGTACATGGCACATGATCAACTGGTCATGGACCTGAATCGCGCGCATGCCACACACGCGCACACGAGAACAAATGGGTACGGGAGGAGGGGCGCTGCGTGCTAGGACGCGCTGCGGCGCTGCGCTAGACTACACAAGAACTTGATATAAATGCCTTTGCGCCCCCCACTCTCTTCTCTTTCTCAAGTTCATTGCCATTAGAACGACTAGATGATACCCGGCGCGTTGCTACGGGTCAAAGGTTGCAAAATAACTACTCCCTCCATCCCGGTTTATAGGATGCAGTTTTCTAATCTCTGGGACCTAGGTGGTAAAGTATTGGACGAGAGAAAGAGATGGATTAGCGATGTTGTTGCTTATTTTTAGGGAAACGGAAGCAGTCTTTAATGCCCAGAATTCCAACGATCGGACGAGGCCCACGGAGGAGTAACCCCTTCAATTGCATGCAGACCCTGCGGAGCGAAAATTAAGCGCATGCATTGGCGGTCTCTCCGTCGCCAAACCTCTTCTTCCCCGCGCGCCCAAACTTCTTCTTCCCCGTGCGAAACTGAAAAAATCGCGCTTCTGTAGTTCGGCGCCGCTGCAAAATTTCTCTAAAATTGTTTGAAAACCTCCCGCCTCTGCAGCTCGTTTCAATCTGAAAAGTTTTCGCTCCATAATCTAGCCCAATTCTAACGCTATATAAGGATGCCGAGCGACAGTTCCAATCAAAGTATAGATCGACCAGGTTTTCTCCGTTCACGTCCATGGCGACAGAAGATGAGCCTCGTCGTCCTCGTCCTCTTGGCTTGGTAGGCCGCTCTCGGGGCGGCTTTCTTCCACGACCCGGCGAGACTGGGAGATCTTCGTCGCGCCCACTAGGTCTCGCCGCTCGGGCCGCGCCGTCGTCGTTCACCATCGGAACGGCGGGATTCGAGCCTCTAGTCCGAGCCCCTGCAGTTCATTCGCGCCGCCGCGTCGGTCTTGCGCGTCCCGCACGCCAACCTCCTGCCGCCGACGAGAGCGGTCCATCCAACTGGACTGCCTCTGGTTCGGGAGGTTCATCGAGTTACGTCGGCTTTTCCCTAGCTGGTTTGAGCGGCCTCGGTTATGGTGGCGTGAGTGGCATCTCCATTGGTGCTTACTTTGGTACAGGAGGTTCCTCCGGAGGGGGTGACCATGGTGGCCGCCATGGTGGTGGAGGAGGTAGCTCTGGAGGTGGTGATGACGGTGGTGGTCATGGTGGCGGTGGAGGTGGCTCTGGAGGGGGTGAGCATGGTAGTGGACATGGTGGCGGTGGAGGTGGAGGTTATGGTGGCGGAGGAGGTAGCGAGCCCATTGGCGGACATGGTGCTGACCATGGTTTCGAAGATGACGTATCGTGTTTCTTTGAGAACGCAGATGAGTGTGCTCCAAGTCAAGAATTTCTACAAGCCCCTCCACGTCGTGTCGTCGATCTGAGTAAGCCCACTGTTTAATATTGTTTCATATTTATGTTGTAGATCATGTAAAAGCTTCAGTACATCATGTCAAAGCTTCAGTAGATCATGTCAAAGCTTCAGTAGATCGTGTGACATATGCAAATACGAGAACATTGATTTTTTTCCCATGGTCAGATGATTTAGCAAACAAGCAGAAGCGTACATATTATAGTACAGACACAAAGCGGCACATATACACATTGCTAGTGGAACGCAATGGCTCGGGTCGTCGATTGAAGAAAGGTGTCTTAGCTACGGTTTCAAGAGATTGTGAATGTCCAAGGGCTGTTGTTCAGCGTATTTGGCGGCAAGGGAAGGTCGGAGGATCTGTCAATGCCGTCAAATGTAAACGGAAAATGAATTCGGGAAGGAAGAAGATTTTATTTGATGCGGCCATCATGGAAGCAATACCTCCATCCGAGCGCACAACTATAGAACAGTTAGCTCATGCCATGGACATGAAAAAAAGCACATTGCACCGAAGGTAAAATATCCATAGCTTGACATGTTTCCATTTGTATTTTTTTAAGTGACAAAACATGTAATGAAGTGAAAATCTTTACATGTTCAGGTTTAAGGAGAAGAAATTTAGAAGGTGCACTAGTGAACTAAAAAGATGCCTAAAACCCTCCCCGAGATTGTTGATAAGGTTGAAAAATCTTTGGAGGAGTATCCTCATAAAAAACTAAACAGATTTTTTTTGAGCCATCAAGCTTGTATGAGGGAGATTATTAAACATAAGGGATCTATTCACTATGCGCTTCCCCACTTGAAGAAGGCGGTGGAATTTATGAACACTACATGATCGACTCATATTTGTATGTAATGAGATTCGGTGGTTTAGTTTCTGATGAACTCATATTTTGTTGTAATCTAATGGACTTTGATGGCTTTATTTGTGGCTTGATATGATTGACATTCCTTGAGAAAACAAATAAAATTCCGTTTGAGATAACTTTGCATAAATTCCACAAAGAGAAAAAAAATAGAATTGCATAATCTTTGTTGCATACAGAGATGCAGCGGCTAGGGATCCGGCCGCTCGGCGAATTCCACTCCGGCCAGACCCATCCGTCCTCTCCTCCCTCCATAGTTCACTGCCCACGTTATGCTGGAGAAGAAGGAGAATAGAGGGCAGCGAGCGTGCAGTGAGGAGACGAGGGAGAAGAGAGGGCAGCGAGAGCGTACGTGTGGACGCAGCAAAGAAAACCTGATCGGATTCACACGGCATGCAGAGGCAAACTAGCGTACAAACCCTTTCCTCTCTCCCTATAATTAATTCGCTAGTGGACTTCCGTTTCCACCTCTATCCTGATTACTCATTAAATGCCTAAATTGCATCCTATTCTTGGGAAAATCTGGTTTTGGAGATGCATCCTATAAATCGGGATGGAGGGAGTATTAAAAAATGTCTACGTAAACATATAGTATGATAAATAGTAATAGTCACATGAACTGGCATGTGCCATCTAAGAAGATAAATATATTTTTAAATTATATCGCCAATCAAAACATATTTGAGCTCAACATAACTTTTAATACAACTGTCCCAAACTCGAAATAGGCTTTCGCCCCGCTTTATAAATAAAGCCACAACGGCCGAACTGATATAAAGTGACGAGGGAACCCGTTTACAAACAGATCAAAGATAAACAAAAAAATACAAGGACAACCAAAGCTTGCCACCGAAGACACTGAAACGTGGTCAAGAGGAACCGGAGCTCCATGACGTCGCCCTCAAGAAGGTAACGACGCACCGCGCCGCCGACGTCAAGACCAAGACGGTCAAGGGTTTTCACCCGGAGCCCTACGTGGAGAAGGTACACACAATGACGCCCTCAAGAGGGTTACGACACCCGCAAGCATCGCCGTCATTGGCGTCGAAACGCTAAGCTTTCGCCCGGAAAAACCTTCACGCCACGCTCGGTAACTAAACCACCCGATGTCCCCGAACTAGGCCTCCCGAACGCGATCTGGGGGCTATCTCTGCCGAAGCATCGCCAGCACCAGGAACCCCACCGCCCGCTCCACGCCATCCACACGACCATAGAGAAAGGCCATCACCACCGCCACGTCGCTCGCCGTAGAGTCGTCCGCGCAGACCACCTTCCGAGGCCGCCACCTCGGCATCCAAGATCTCCCACCCGTGAAGAGGCAGGCGTCACAACGGCAAATCCACCTGCACGACGAGGGGTGTCCGAGCCAGCCAGCCAGCTCTTGGACGACAGGGGCTTAACGGGCAGAACGACGTCCGCCGGTCAAGCCCGCAGAACCCGAAAGAAGGGGACTGCTAGGTGATACGTCTCCGACGTATCTATAATTTCTTATGATCCATGTTTGTTTTCATACCATTTGCTACATGTTTTGTTTACATCTTATAGCATTTTTATGCATTTTTGGAACTAACATATTAACAAGATGCCCCAGTGCCAGTTCCTGTTTTCTGCTGTTTTTCCGTTTCAGAAAAGTACTTAAGTAAATATTCTCGGAATCGGACGGGACAAAAACCCAGGATCTTATAATTTCGTCACGCACACGGAGTCCAAAGGGGAGCCGAAGACGCACCAGAGGGCGACCACACCCTAGGGTGGCGCGGCCCACCTGTCTGCCGCGCCACCAGGTGGTGTGGCCCCCTCGGGCCTCCACCGACGCTGCCCTTTCGCCTATATAATCCCCCCGACGAGAAAACCCTAAGTAACCGATCAAAATTCCAGAAAAACATCCGTCGCCGCCGCCGTCGTCAACCCTAGTTCGGGAGGGTTCTGAAGCTCTTCCCGGCACCCTGCCGGAGAGGGAGATCATCGCCGGAGGGCTCTACACCACCATGCCCGCCTCCGGACAGATGTGTGAGTAGTTCATCTTTGGACTACGGGTCCATGCAGTAGCTAGATGGTTGTCTTCTCCTCTTGTGCCATCATGTTTAGATCTTGTGAGCTGCCTATCATGATCAAGATCATCTTATTGTAATGCTACATGTTGTGTTTGCTGGGATCCGATGAATAGAGAAGTACCTTGTGATGTTGATTATTGATATTATTATGTCTATGTTATTTGTGATCTTGCATGCTTTCCGGTACTTGTAATTGCCTTGATCAAGTAGTTGCTTGTATCTCCAAGAGGGAGTATTTATGCTAGATAGTGGGTTCGGTCCCTGTGTGCCTTGGCTTGAGTGACAGAAACATATAAGGACGGGGGAGTGCCGTTGCTACTAGGGAGTAAACTTTATGCACAGTTCTTCATGCAATTGTCTGTTGCTTGCAACTTAATACTGGAGAGATTTTACGGTATGTTATCTCAAAGGTGGACTATTTAGGCATAGGTGTATGCTTGGAACAGCTATCTATGTTTTTTTTCGTAATGCCCAAAGCATCTCATATAGACATCATCATCCTCTGTATTATGCAATGTTCATGCATTATCATGCATTCTCTATCCTGTCAATTGCCCAGCTGTAATTTGTTACCCAGCATGTGTAGTATTTTATTTATGGAGAAGACACCACTAGTGAACTGTGGACCCCGGTCTATTCTTTTACATCTGCAATTAAATCAACTGCTCTATTGCTTTCATTTACTGCAAACAAGATTCCTTCCACACATACATTTAATCCTTTGTATTCAGCAAGGCCGGTGAGATTGACAACCTCACTGCTTCGTTGGGGCAAAGTAGTTTGATTGTGTTCTGCAGGTTCCACTGTCTCCCCTGCAACAGCTCTTTTTCTGGCGCCATTGCAGTTGTGGACAACCTTCTGAAGCATTCCTCACTCCTACTGGTTCGATAACCTTGGTTTCTAACTGAGGGAAAACTTGCTGTTGTGCTCCTCAAACCTTCGTCTTGGGGTGCCCAACGAAGCGTGATTGATTAACACCTCTCGCGCTATCAAGCTCTTTTTCTGGCGCCGTTGCCGGGGAGTTAAGAATGCTCAGTAAGAAGCTTCTCGAAGTACCAAACTTCTCACTCCTCCGTCAACAGCTCTCTTCTGGCGCCGTTGCTGGGGAGTTGTGAAGCTTCTGCAAGGGGAGTCTCTCAGTTCCAATCTCTTTACTTTGTTTTAGTCTTGCTTATTATTATTGCTTTGTCTTGTTTTGCTTTCTTATATCAAAAATCCAAAAAAATTAGTTACTTGTTTTATTTCGTTCTTCTCATGTCTAGTGTTATGCCTGTTACCATGTCCCCTGATGAGCTAATCTTTACTTTTAAACAAGGGGGTGAAGAGAGTTTTAAAGAAGCATGGGAAAGAATTTTTGACTCCTATAGTCAAACCGAACCTCAGATGACCATGAATTTGCTGCTCAAAAATTTCTACTTTGGTCTTGTTCTCTGTCATAGATATGCTTTAGATGCTATTGTTGGGGGAGATTTCCTTCATTGTGATGGGGATCAAGCTTTTAATGCCATAAAAAAGCTGGTTGCTAGTTCAACTGATAAATCTGATTCATCTCTTAAAAGCATTTATGCTAGATTAAACACTCTTGAGACAGACATATCTCACCTAAAGGAAGGGTATAATCAGATTCGCGAATATTATGACCATGTTCCTGTAAACTTTAAATCATCCATGTGGGTTCCTATAATAAAGGTTGTTATTGGAGATAGGATTTTTCATGCTTATTGTGATACTATGTCTGAGTTTTGCCTTATGCCTAAAACCATTTATGAGTCTTTGAATCTTTGGGGACTTGCTGAATGTGGAGAAAAGATATTTCTTACCAATAATACCTTCATTTCACCCATTGGAACAGCTGAAGGAGTGTTTACAAAATTCTTGGGAAGAACGGTGTCCACTGATTACCTTGTTATTGAATGTGCAGGAACCGGACAAATTACACTTGGGAGATCTATACTCAAACTTGTTGGAGCAATAATAGACATGGGGAAAGGTAATCTTAAGTGCACCACTTCTCCACAAGTTGGACATACATTCCCTAAACCCAAGAGTAGGCCTGAAGGTAAAAAGAGTAAACATATTTATGAGTTTGATGCTTCTTCTCTTGGAAATACTTGATGTTCACTTTCTGCGCCTAGCTGAAAGGCGTTAAAGAAAAGCGCTTATGGGAGACAACCCATCATTTTATTTTCAGTATCTTTTCTTTTATTTGAGTCAAGAAGTTTGTTTACTTCTGTAGCAACTTTTTTGTATATTTATTTTCTTGCAATGTTGTGCCAAGTAAGGTCTCTAGTAGAAAGTTTTTGCTATATTTGGATTTCTGCACAGGAAACAGATTTCTGTCTGTCACCGTTAAATTCGTCATTTATTCCAGAAGCGACGAAATTCTTTGAGATTTTGTGTGCTGAATCTTCATATATGTATGAAACTTTTTCTAGTTCAGTGATTTTCGATTTGAGCAACTCTAGTGTCTCGAAAAAATTCGTCTTTACAGACTGTTTAGATTTTGACAGATTCTGCCTTTTATTGTGCATTGCTTCTTTTGCGATGTTTATTTGGATCTTTTTGATTCTTTGAGCATCAGTGGCTGTAGCTAATGTTATAATGCATTAAGGTGTGCTTGTGTCATAGTAGAACTTGTGAATTTTTGGTTTATGCACTAACCCTCTAATGAGAATTACTTTGAGTTTGATGTGGTGGAAGTTTTCAAGTAAGCAAAATGGACGATATGATGAAATCAAGAAGAGTGAAAAGCCTAAGCTTGGGGATGCCCCGGTGGGTCATCCCTAGCAAATTCAAGAAGACTCAAGCATCTAAGCTTGGGGATGCCTTGGGCATCCCCTTCTTCATCGACAAAACTATCAGGTCATCTCTAGTGATACTATATTTTTATTCCACTACATCTTATGTATTTTGCTTGGAGCGTCTGTTTTTATTTTGAGTGTGTGTTTTAGTTTGCTTAATAAGTTGGATCCTAGCATTCTTGTGTGGGAGAGAGACACGCTCCGCTTTTTCATATGAATACTCTTGTGCTTCGCTTATATTCGTTGAGTATTCTTAGCTATTGTTTGTTTTCTAGTAAGCTCTTGCTTTTAGCATGTTATCTTGTTTAGAGCTGCTAGTTCTTTGTGTTAAGCTCTCTTGTGTTTCACTCTTATTTGTTAGAGAGTTGTTTTAGTTGCTTGGTTGATGTGTTAGATTGGAAAATGCTATGCTTGTGATAGTGGTATGAAATAGAGAAAAGCTGCATAGTCTTGTAGACCATTGTGTAGATAACTTGCTACTCTTCAATTGTTTTGAGGTATTAAAATAACTAATGGTTAAAATATGTTGGTTAATGTTGTTAAGAGCTGATTAGTGAAGATGTGTTAGTAGAGCGTGGAGCCGTACTTTTCTGAACTAAAAACAACATAAGTCAATAGTGCTTTAGTGTCGTGATTTCCTCTTAGTTGAAAAGAAGTTTCTAATGGTATAGTTACTGCAACGGTCGGGGAAGCCAACGGGGCACTTGTGTCGCCGCCACGATCCCTCTCGGGGTGTCTCTAACCATTTGTGAAACTTTGATACTGTTAGTTGTTTGCAATATACGACATGCTATGTGAGTTTTTGGTTTTTGGCACTTCCACCTCCATATTTTGCTAGCCTCTTCGGTACTTTGCATTGCCCTTTTTCACATTGAGATTGGTGCATACTTCGCAAGTACATCCAACCCCGTGGGAGATCTTCATTTTGTTCTCCTACACATAAGCCAACTATCTTCCTCAAAACAGCCACCATATCTACCTATCACAGCATTTCCATAGCTGTTCCGAGATACATTGCCATGCAACATCCATCATTTACATTACATGACTTTGTCATTTTTACTTCATTGCCATATAGTATTGCTTGACCATTTGAGTTAGTGTGATGCGTGGTTTTCCACATGTGTTACATCTTTTCCACACTACGCTCGGTCTTGCATATCCACCATACACCATGTATTAGTCTTTGAGTTTTGAGTACACCAAAAAGTGTGATGATCATCTTGTAAAATAGAGTGTTGCCTCTACCTGTGAGCATATTGAAAAGAGTCCAAAGTGGCCAATCAAAAGAGTCCAAAAGAGACCAATGAGAGAAAAATATAAAGAGCCACAAAGGCCTCAAAAAGCAAAAAGCAAAAAAAAAGAGAAAAAGAAAAAAGAATATAAAATGAGAGAGGGGGCAGCACTACTATCCTTTTATTCCACACTTGTGCTAGTAGCACCTACATCATTGTAGTGAGTTTTCATGCTTCATTAGTATAACTATGTGGGGACCAAACGTTAAAGAACTTGGCTTGTATATTCCAACGATGAGCCTGCTCAAGTGAGCTCTAGGTCTTCATGAGCAAGCAAGTTGGATGCACCCCCACTAGTTCCATTGGAGAGCTTCCATTCATATAGCTCTATGTGCATCCGTTGCATGGCAATCACTACTCCTCATTCAGTGTCTACTACGGGACTTCCTCTTGTCTTGTGGTTACCTCTTCCACTGTTTGAGCCTTTCTTTTTGGCCTTCCAAACCCCCATTATTATTCTCTTTGCCATAACCTCATGGTGCCAAGCCTTCTTCTTGCTTGTATTAGTTGAGTGTACTACATAACAGTTGATAAGTTAAGTGGATGGATTAAGGACACTTGACTTGAGCTTGGCTATTTCTATTATTAACTGAATTTGATGCTTTGAAGATTGATTGACATTTTACATTGGAGACACAATTTACTATTCTTCTTTCTAAACCTTATGTATGGTTCCTAGTCTCCAACACGCTGATTCATGAAAAGTTCTAGCTTCTTTTAGCTAGCATTTGTTAATCATTGTTTGCTTAATGTCAACTATAGACAATTGTTTTGGATCACCTTATTCACATCATGTGTTTTGCATTACTATGTTGATCTAGATTGTGAGTTTGCATGTCTCCTAAGGAATTATTTGTTATCGTTCTACCTACTCGAGGACGAGTAGAACTAAGCTTGGGGATGCTGATACGTCTTCGACGTATCTATAATTTCTTATGATCCATGTTTGTTTTCATACCATTTGCTACATGTTTTGTTTACATCTTATAGCATTTTTATGCATTTTTGGAACTAACATATTAACAAGATGCCCCAGTGCCAGTTCCTGTTTTCTGCTGTTTTTCCGTTTCAGAAAAGTACTTAAGGAAATATTCTCGGAATCGAACGGGACAAAAACCCAGGATCTTATAATTTCGTCACGCACACGGAGTCCAAAGGGGAGCCGAAGACGCACCAGAGGGCGACCACACCCTAGGGTGGCGCGGCCCACCTGTCTACCGTGCCACCAGGTGGTGTGGCTCCCTCGGGCCTCCACCGACGCCGCCCTTTCGCCTATATAATCCCCCCGACGAGAAAACCCTAAGTACCCGATCAAAATTCCAGAAAAACATCCGTCGCCGCCGCCGTCGTCAACCCTAGTTCGGGAGGGTTCTGAAGCTCTTCCCGGCACCCTGTCGGAGAGGGAGATCATCGCCGGAGGGCTCTACACCACCATGCCCGCCTCCGGAGAGATGTGTGAGTAGTTCATCTTTGGACTACGGGTCCATGCAGTAGCTAGATGGTTGTCTTCTCCTCTTGTGCCATCATGTTTAGATCTTGTGAGCTGCCTATCATGATCAAGATCATCTTATTGTAATGCTACATGTTATGTTTGCTGGGATCCGATGAATAGAGAAGTACCTTGTGATGTTGATTATTGATATTATTATGTCTATGTTATTTGTGATCTTGCATGCTTTCCGGTACTTGTAATTGCCTTGATCAAGTAGTTGCTTGTATCTCCAAGAGAGAGTATTTATGCTAGATAGTGGGTTTGGTCCCTGTGTGCCTTGGCTTGAGAGACAGAAACATATAAGGACGGGGGAGTGCCGTTGCTACTAGGGAGTAGACTTTATGTGTAACATCCCAAAACTTTGGAATGTTATAAAAATCACAAAATTTTAAAACTTTTATTATTAGATAAAGAAAGTCTCCAAAAATCAAGAAAACCTCTTATAGAAGATATTTTTGACATCTTCAAAGTTATTTTATTTCAAACATTCCTCTACCTTATATTACAAGTTTTAAAGCCTTTGGAAATAAAATAATTATTTGGTTATTTTTTTTATAAACTCTAATTTGTTTTTGGCATAAAGATTTAAACAAGATTTGTTTTGTAAAATGATTTGTTCTAAATTATTTTAGTATGAAAATGAGTGTATCGTGTTTTAATTTGAATTGTATTACTCTTCTTATTTTATGGTTTTTAATTGAGTTCAAAAGGAAATTTCTAAAACCCGGTTTTATCAAATACCATAAAGTTGTCAATTAGGACTTTATGCAAAATTTGTTTTTATTTCAAAATAAAATATTATGGAAGTGTTCCCAAAGTGTTCAAAATGCTTATTTTGATTTTTACAAATTTTTACAAATTTATTCGACTTGATTTGGAGCTATATTTTAAAAGTTATTAAAGAAAACAGAAAAAAAAAATGTTTACGCAGGATGACATCATCATCATCAAGCTCAGGACGTTAAGTACGTCAGTTACAGCTCCATGGCTGTTTCACTTCTCGCTTTGATTCCGGCCAGTTTACTACACCATTTGAAGCACCGTTTGTTCCTACGGAAAGCCCTCGACGTCCTCTACCAAGTGACCCCAAAAGCCCCCTCTAAGAGCCGCCAGGCTGCCCTAATTTTGGCCGCCATTGCCGCATGTACGCCGCCGTATCGAGCTCAACTCCGGCGAGCTCCGACCTCCCCTCGCCCTCCCGTTTGGCCCTCTCTCTTCCCCATGACCGTGCGCAGCCTCCTGACCCTATCCTCTATTTTTTTGTCCGCAGCCATTCGTCGCTTCCGCGCTCGACACGAGGTCGTCATCGCCGCCGTCACTCCGTCCACTCCTCGTCGCTCTTCCAGGACACAAACGAGATCGTGGGCCACGCCATCGTCCTTGCCTCGCTGCGACGCATGCCATCATCGACTCGCCCGAGCACGACGACCACCCGAAGCCCAGAAGCCCCCACCACCATCCCGACCGAGCCGCTCATCTTCTCCTGCACGAACACGTACAGAACATGTACGTGACATCCATGTCACCATTTCTTTCCCTGCCGATTCCACTCTGTCCCTCCTCTCCACCTCCTCGCTGCCTCCCGAGCCGGCCACCTCCACCTGCAGCGGCTGCCTGTTCGTCTCCTGCCCAACTTTCTCTGCCCGCAACGTGTTCGATGAAATTCCTGCAAGACGTCGGCGTCCCGTGTCCGTCTCCGGTGCACCGTTGTTGTGTTCCCCGATGTTGTCTCCGTGTCGTGCAGCCTCGGTTCCCCGTCTCCGTGCTGCTGTGTCTCCCGACGGCTCCATGTCGTGCATGCTACCTGTCCCCGACGCTTGCCTCCGTGCATGCCCAGCTGTTCCCGTCGTGTGTCTCTTTCCCGTCGTGAAGCGCCAACCCGTCCCCGCTCCGGCCGTGGACTTCCTCCATTGCCGCGCGCCTCCGCTCCGACCCGAGCTCGTCCGTCCCCGTTGCCGCCGTCGTGTTCTGCTCCCGACGTGCCTCCACGTCGTGTCCGCCTCGTGTACCGCAACCCGACACCAAATCTACCATGTCATTTTTCCGCCTCGATGTCGTGTCGTGTTCCGTCCCCGGCATCCCCGTCGTGGAAACCGACCCGACGACCACCTCNGCCACCTCCACCTGCAGCGGCTGCCTGTTCGTCTCCTGCCCAACTTCCTCTGCCCGATGAAATTCCTGCAAGACGTCGGCGTCCCGTGTCCGTCTCCGGTGCACCGTTGTTGTGTTCCCCGATGTTGTCTCCGTGTCGTGCAGCCTCGGTTCCCCGTCTCCGTGCTGCTGTGTCTCCCGACGGCTCCATGTCGTGCATGCTACCTGTCCCCGACGCTTGCCTCCGTGCATGCCCAGCTGTTCCCGTCGTGTGTCTCTTTCCCGTCGTGAAGCGCCAACCCGTCCCCGCTCCGGCCGTGGACTTCCTCCATTGCCGCGCGCCTCCGCTCCGACCCGAGCTCGTCCGTCCCCGTTGCCGCCGTCGTGTTCTGCTCCCGACGTGCCTCCACGTCGTGTCCGCCTCGTGTACCGCAACCCGACACCAAAATCTACCATGTCATTTTTCCACCTCGATGTCGTGTCGTGTTCCGTCCCCGGCGTCCCCGTCGTGAAACCGACCCGACGACCACCTCCGTGTCCGTCGTGCTTCCGACCATCCGTCTCCGTCCGTGTATCCGTCTCCTTGTGCCCACCGTACCCGATGTCGTGTTGTCTTCGTCCCCGTCGTGCTTTCGTTTGTTCCCGTCGTGTGTGTTTTCCATGTCGTGGATGCCTCCGTGCCCCGACCGTTCCCGACGTGTCTCGTTTCCGGTGTCCGTCTCCGTACGCGTTCCGTCGTGTTTTCCTCCCTGTGCTACGAACCCGGATGTTCCCGTCGTGAACCCGCTCCCAACCCGTCGTGAAACCCGACGACTTCTCCGTGTAAGACACCGTGAACTCCTTCGACCCCGAAGACCGGAGCCGCCAAATTCTTCCACGACATCGACTACTTCCCGGAGGACATGTGTGATATTCTACGTCGACTACTCGTCTACATCATGTGTCGTGGACATCTTTCACCCCGTCTACAACGACATTCGCTCGCTTTGGGTGAGCAATCTCATTCTCATATTGACCACAAACGAAAATCCTAAACCCAATTATCTGATTCATTTTGCAGATTGGATCATGTGTTGAACTTGTACCACCAACCTAGTTATCCTTGTTGCCATCCTTGTTTGTCCTCATGTTTGTTTTACTTGAATGTTGTATTGTTGTTGATTGTTGTTTCTTTGCAATGTTTAGATCGAACGGAGAGCAACGTTCTACGTCGAAAGAGTATGTGAGCAACGACTAGTTTCAAAGGCAAGTGTATACACTCATGAAGGACCTATTATTTCTTAATTGCATTATAGATTATTTTAGTAGTATGCATGATAGGTTTACTATTGTTTTAATTATGCTATGCAAGCCTGTTAGATCTTTCTTGTTGACTAGGTACCTACATTAATTTAGTAGAAATGCTTGCTGCAATTGTCAAGTTTTTTATGTAGTAAGTTAAGTGAAAACTCTACTAAATTAATGAATCACCTGGGTGGATTTGGTTTGTTGAGGTGTGCGAAGTTGAGTGGCTACTCAGGGCCATTTTCTTGTGGTCTAACCTGAGTATGTGCACTTGTGGATGGCCACCCAGGGTATTGAGATTCGATGTCACTCCATGTTTAGTTGCTTCCAGTGCAGCCACTAGTCATATGGGCTCTGTCTTGACTAAGTAAGTAGCATGGAACCAGCCCGGTTTGACAAGCAGATGTAGGGGTTGTAGGTTGGAACGGGTCAAGCCAGTAGTGGTTGGGAAAGTGCTTCAGAAAGGTCTCGTCTTGGTCTTCTCCTTTCCTTTTCACTAAATGTGGGTTAAGGATAGAATGGGTTGATCGAGTCTAGTGGGGAAAGTGCCACAAACTCTCGAGAGAAATAAAACTATGATCATAGCCGTGTCCCCGGTTACGGACAATTTTGAGTAGCTAAGCAAGGAAGTTGTCGGAGGATCTCTTCATTCCAATTTCATAATAAAATTTGATGGGTGAACTCGGGTATATGAGACCTTGGATGCGTTCCATGGGTGTGTCTCATATTAGAAAGTTGAGAAATGAAAAAGCTTTATGAAAGTAGGACAAAATTTGCTTTATGCAATAGCCTTCAACCCCACCAGCCAGATAAGCATGTAGTTTTAGTCTTGCCATTTTATAATCCACCATAGTATTCACTTGCCGGCCTGTTACAAGGTATTGACCCAAATTCTCTGGGCTGCAACGTTAATGTTGCAGGTTATTACGATGACGAGTGAGGACGTCTACCTTTTCGAGCTTGCAACCAACATGTATGCCAGTGGCACATGAAGATGATGAAGCTCTCTGTGCTACTTATGTTTCCGCTGCCAAACTTTGCATTCAAGCTAGCCTTTGGCTATGCAATTTGTAAAGAATATTTTATTTATGGATCTCGCGATGTAATAATTATTTGACATTGATGCATGGTATTACATCTATTTGTGAATTGCTATCCATACTCGATCCAGGGAATAGCATATTTCACGATGTGTCGTTGCTTTTCTAAGCAAGGCGCCACATTATGCACAGTTCTTCATGCAATTGTCTGTTGCTTGCAACTTAATACTGGAGAGATTTTACGGTATGTTATCTCAAAGGTGGACTATTTAGGCATAGGTGTATGCTTGGAACAGCTATCTATGTATTTTGTTGTAATGCCCAAAGCATCTCATATAGACATCATCATACTCTGTATTATGCAATGTTCATGCATGGTCATGCATTCTCTATTCTGTCAATTGCCCAGCTGTAATTTGTTACCCAGCATGTGTAGTATTTTATTTATGGAGAAGACACCACTAGTGAACTGTGGACCCCGGTCTATTCTTTTACATCTGTAATTAAATCAACTGCTCTATTGCTTTCATTTACTGCAAACAAGCACTACAAGAAATGTGCTAACTTATGACCTTTTGATCGTGACTCTGAAAATATTGGTCATAAATCTGTGACCATTTTACACTAGTTGGTCATGCCCCACTTTGGAGGGTCGAAATCTTAAAATTTAACGACCAAACCTGTCAAAAAGGTCACAATGTCCTTTCATGGATTGGTCATAATGCAAATATCAGTAATTTAGAAACTTTTTTTTATCAATTTAAATGGTTATTCTCAGCCAACTCAGCAGTTTCGTCTACGTGTCACTACTTATGTGTCATTTTCGCTTACGTGTCATTTTCGCTTAAGTGTCACTACTCATCCATTTTGTTGATCTCGATGACATGTGGGACCTAGCATATGCACATTGACTTGTTGACTTGCCTGACCGGTGGGACCCACGCAATCATATGGGACCCATGCTCTGACATGTGGGTCCCACCGTTACCCCACCCCATACTGACATTCGGGTCCCACCCTTACCCTACCCCACCCATCCTGACATGTGGGTCCCACCTTAGCCCACCCAGCCTGACCGGTGGGACCCTAATGACATGTGGGACCCGCCTCACCTGCGCATGACATGTGGGACCGGTCCCTAACTGCATGACACGTGGGCCCTGCCTGACAATTGGGACCCGCACAGAGAAATCGGCGAAAACTCTTCGCAAAAGTTGCAATCCTGGGAGTCGAACTCGAGAGCTCCTGCTCTCCGCAATCGGAGCTAACCACCAGCCCACCACATGTTTGGTGATAGAACACCGTGCTCAGCCTATTTAAGGTGTATTGCCGAGTGGGCTTGGGCCTCGGTGGCACGAGGCCACCACTTTTTTTTTCTATATAAACATTTTAGTGTGCCGAGTGGGCTTGGCCCATCCTGGTTCGACCGTGCTGCTGGGCTAGGCCTGGTAGGCTCGACTGGCTCTTTTTTTTTCTTCTTTTCTATTTTCTTTTATAACTTTTGATTTTGAACTCCAATTTCAACCAAATAAAATTTGGAAATTTTGTAAAAATGTCCTCTGTCATTATAGACTTTGGATTTTAAAATTATGACATGATGAAATGAAAACATCCACTTCCAAAATTTGGGTTTGAAAATTCTAACATGACTTTTTTCGAATTTTTATTCCGATTTCAAAACACGGTCGAAACGACGGACATGACCGTTTGTAGCTAGGGGTTGAATATTGCAAAACTATTGGTGTATCTGTGATGAAATAGGCACTTGTGTATCTAAAAAATATTTTTTCCAAAAATCTTGAGCAAACTACGAGGCACATGTAGTTCAAATTTAACCCGATTCCTGCTGATTTGGCAGAAACTTGTCTTTTTTACGAGAGGTGGTTGGAAACCGTTTGGCACACAACAATTTAGTTTTTTCTACATTATATGTGGTCTACTATTTTGAGAAAATGCATTGGTCCAATTTTGCAACATATTTTTGGTAGGTGCTTCACAAAAAAACCCATTTTTCGCACTCGGAAATTGAAAAATGATTTTTCCGTGAAAGGAAAATGAAAAGTTTCTTCGGCAACATTGTTGACGGTGCCAAGATACACGTATGTGCCCAATATGGGCATATTTAAGCAAACTATACCATGAATGTGGACATAACATTCGTCATGTGGCCCTAAAGCCATGAATCTTCGTAGATGATAACTCATTTCTGAGAACACTTTCTTAAGAAAATTGTCGTATTCCAAGTTTATAATTTTATTTGGATACTATGACACATATAATGACACCATGTGAAGGTTTTCCATTTATTTGATTGTTTTTTGAATTTCGTATGACGATTTCAAGATACGGTCAAAACGGCGGACATGACCATTCGTAGCTAGGGATTGAATCTTGCAAAACTAATGTTGTTTCTCTGATGAAATAGGTACTTGTGTATCTAAAAATGATTTTTTCAAAAAATCTTGAGCAAACTACGAGGCACATGTAGTTCAAATTTGACCCGATTCCTGCTGAATTGGCGGAAACTTTTCTTTTTCACGAGAGGTGGTTGGAAACTGTTTGGCTGCAACAATTTACTTTTTTGTACATTATACGTGGTCTAGTATTTTAGAAATTGGATTGCTCCAATTTTACAACATATTTTTGGTAGGTGCTTCACAAAAAAACCCATTTTTCGCACTCGAAAATTGAAAAATGGTTTTTTTGTGGAAGGAAAATGAAAAGTTTCTTCGGCAACATTGTTCACGGTTCCAAGATACACGTTTGTGCCCAATATGGGCCTATTTGAACGAACTATGCCATGAATGTGGCCATAATATTCGTCATTTGGCCCGAAAGCAATGAATCTTCATAGATGATAGCTCATTTCTGAGAACACTTTTCCAAGAAAATTGACGTATTCCAAGTTTATATTTTTTTGTGCTAACTAGGTCACATATCATGACTCCACGCGAAGGTTTTCCATTTATTTGATTTTTTTTAATTTCGTATGCCGATTTCAATATACGGTCAAAACGGCGGACATGACCGTTCGTACCTAGGGGTTGAATCTTGCGACAATTTTGTTGTATCTATGATGAAATAGGTACTTGTGAACCTAAATATGAAATTTTCAAAAAATCATAAGAAAACCATGAGGCACCTGTAGTTCAAATTTGACCCTCTTCCAACTGAATCGGCGGGAATTTATCTTTTTTACGAGAGGTAGATAGAAACAATTTGACACACAACCATTTGGTTAATTATAAATATTATGTGGTATAGTATTTTTAGAAAATGTATTTCTCCTATCTCACCACATATTTTCGGTAGTTGCTTCACAAAATAACCCATTTTTTGCACTCAGAAAATAAAAAATGATTTTTTTGTGCAAGAAAAATAAAAACTTTATTCGGCAACATTGTTCACGGTTCCAAGATACACGTTTGTGCCCAATATGGGCATATTTTAACAAACTATGCCATGAATGTGGACGACTTTCTCGGTACCCGCTTCACAAAAAATGCTATTTTAAGCACCTGAAAAATGAAAAGTGGGTTTTTTTGTGAAACATGTCGAAATCTTTGGTCGGCAACATTGCTTGCCATCCCACAATGAACACATGTCCCAAAATGAAAAATGGTTTTTGTGAGCAAAGAAAATGAATTTTTTTCAGCAACATTATTCTCCATTCCAAATTTCCCTCCCAAAACACGTCCCCCGCGCCAATCCAATCCAAAATTTTCGCTCCCAGCGGCAACTTCTCGCGCCTCCCCATTTTCCATACGTGAAATGACCGAATCAGCCCCAGAAAACCGAGCCACGCCTGTACATGACGGAGGGGCAATTTCGTGAATTATTCCAGACCTCCAAATAACCCTAGCCGCATCGCTCCCCTTCTGGAACCCTATCCACTCTTCCCCATCTCCCTCGCGACCGCCGCCATCGCCACCGCACGCCTCCACGGCTCCACCGATCTAGCAGTCTCCGGCTCCCTGTCCCACCACCCCTCCACTGGCGCCGCCTGCCATCGACTCGCCCCGTCCCCATCACCCCACAGCCTTCCTTGTCGGGCCATCGATCCATGGAGAGGAGATCCATGCTCGCGGTCCACGCAGTGGCCGCTCTCCGGTGCGCGGCGTCCAGATCAGCAGCCGCCCCACATCCGTCTCACCAGAGCTCGTCGTCCAGAGCAGCAGGCGCTCCCGGTCCGGGTAGTGGCCGCTCTCCGGTGCGCGGCGTCCAGACAAGCAGCCGCCCCGATCCCCTCTCTCCGGAGCTCGGCGTTCATACCAGCAGTCGCTCCCGGTCAACCCCGGCAAGGCCGCTGCCGGATAACAACTTCCCCGACATCACCGCCAGCAGATCCAATTCTACATCTCGGGAACATCCAGGCCGGGTCGATTTGGGCGGCAGACGCGGCCGTCGGCGGCGGCTACTTCATCTACAAGGACTCCAAGCTCGCCCGCGACTTTTAGAGGTGTTCAACAAGCTCAGGTCCGTCCGTCTCTTCCCGCATGAGCGATTGGCTCTTGCATCTCCCGATCCTGCGTGCGCGTAGTCGCTGAGCGAGGGTGATTTTGTTTTTGTTGCAGGATGTGAAGCAGCTCGCTCGTTTGCCACCCGACGCCATGGCCGGATGTGAAGCCAGGGTCTCGCCCACCGCCGCGACATCCACATCCAAAGGTCCGCCGTTTTTCTCCCTCTGCCTCTTCATCAGTTCTTCATGATCTCAACTCCTTTCTGATTCTCATGCCACCTTCTCCTCTGCAACCAGAGGGACACATCCGTGCAAGCTTCCTTCACGCACCGTCTCCATGTTGTGGGTAAGTCCCTTGATTCTTCCATTTGTTGACTGCTGCTCACTTGTTACCTGCTGTTAATTGGGGGATCTGTTGTTTACTCGTTATCTGCTGTAAAGTGTATAAAATATTCTTGGTAATTCGTGCCCCATGTGTTGTTTGTGCAGAAATTAGCTGTTCTGTGCAGTTTAGATTGGTAGCTAGATATGGTTGGTAGTCTTTGCTAGACCTGTTGCTTGGGTGGGATATATTAGAATTTCTGCATGATTGTGTAAGTTTATAAGATATGACATGTGACAATCCAAAGCACTTCTGTTGACTATTATTATCCAAATCCAACCAAGATATGCGCATTGATAATGTGTATTTCCACTTCAACATGCCTTAAATTCATATGCTTCTCACATGGTTTCAACAACTGTGATTATGTAAACGATCATAGAGGTAGTTGTTTAATTTATGAGATTCTGGTCATTCAATGATTAATCTCTTTGTTTCCTTGTGTGTGTGCTTGATATGGGCTTTAACATGTTAGGTGTTATTTACCTTATTGATTGTTTGTGTCATGCCCATCTGTTCCATCTTTCTTTCTAATTCAGTTGTGTCTATGAGTAACTGAACTAAGAACTGCGTGTGTGTATATCCAGGGCAAAATCTAAAGCAACTAAATAGTTAAGTTACTCCAAATATGCCCCAGGGCAAAATATCTTAGCAACATCTTTATTCTAGCACTGCATTTCCAGTATGTTTGATTGTTCCAATGTTTGTGATTTCTAAGAATTTCTTTGTGCTGATTGCTTCCAATGTGTTGTGTTCCGGACAGAGGTATGCTGGAGCTGGTGCCAGGAGCTCAGTCGAGTTCCTGGGAAGGGGTATGGTGGGGATGCAGCTGAGGGATGCCAAGCCAAATGCTGATGATGAAATGGTTCCAAAGGGGTATGTGTTTATTTAAACGTGACAATGATATATATTTGTACTAGATTAGAGTTCTAAAGTGCATGGGTAGTGGAATAGTTAAGTTAATGAAAATATGTATTAAAAAATGCTGTTATTGTACTATATTTGATACTCAGCTATACAATATTGTGTTGCTGTTGGGTTATATCTAGTCCATGCTCTGTCCTATCCTTTCTTTTGTTCAACCTGACATGCAATGCTATTGAATTTGTCCTGTCATGCCAATCAAACATACTAGCTAAATCTGGTCATTGAATTAACACATGTCAGCTTGAAGGCTTGGGTTACTTTTGTTGATCATTGTCTGGTTACATTACTCTGTTTTCTTTATAAAACTGATGTTTAGTGCACATGCAAAATTGTTGTGCCTACCCTTAAATGATCTGCTTGTTTATATCAGAATAAAACTGGAGTTCTAAGAAAATTGATGCATGTGTGCTCTGTTCTGAAGTGGAAAATCACTAGATAGATTGCCTTCTTTTGCTTGTTCTGAGCACCTTTTTAGCATTGTTTGCTACTAATAATAGAATTTTAAATCCTCTCTCTCTAGGTCTTCCTCACCGAAGTCGGTAGTAGTGCGTCAACGATGATGTGAACGACATGTTCAGATGCATCCCCATCCATTGCTTCGACACGAAGTCAGGTATTTACCTTGTTGAATAGATATGGTCTAATGTGGACGAGATGTTCAGCTGCAACCCCTGTCTGATGCTTGATGACCTAATGCTTGAACATATATGTTTCTTATGCTAGATGACATGATGCTTGATGCATGTAGCATGTGCTCCCTATGGATATATATAATTGATGCATGTATCATGTGCTCCATGTGCTTGATGACCTGATGCCTGATTTTTACCATACTAGAGTGTTGCATGCAAGTACTACACTTGCCTCTATCTGGCAACATATGCCTCTTATTTCATGTCATTTATCTATTATCACTTTAGATGTTTTAAGTGAATGTTGTACTACTTGCAATTGTAGATGTACTGATACAAACACTGCTTGTGTAATTACAACTAATGAGGATTTTCCTCTCATTTATAGGAGTTCTAGGCTGAAGAAATGCGAAGAAGCTCGAAGCCCTAGCCTATATGTTGTATGAACTTGCTGTAATGCTGAATTTGCTGGGCATTTTGATGTAATACTGATCTTATTGTATATTTACTTGCTGTACTTATTCAAATGTTGGATGTGCTTGCTGTACATGTTATATGAATACTGGAAATTCATATTTACTGAAAGATATTATGATCATGAATATTGTTGTAATTCAATTTTACTGGATTCAAATTAAATTTGAAATGAATTCCTGTTTCCACTAATTTGAGTTCGGGCTGGCAGTAGGCCAAAGAGGCTTTGTGCCCAACTATTTGAACTCTATAAAGGCCACGGCCCAAGAAATATATACACTGTAAGAAGGCCGTGGCCCATAAAATAATTGGCTGAAATGTCTGTTAATTTGACCAACAATTCAAGAAAAGAAACCCTGAATGGGCTGAACTGTTGGGCTTGGCCCATGTAGATGACTACTGTGGATTGGGCTGATTCTGTTCTATGACTTTCTAATTTAGTCACAATTTGGCCACGTAGGATTGACCACGTAGGATCTGACGTGGACTGGTCAGACAACCAATGACCAAAATGATTAGTCATAGAATTATGACCCTCCGATTTGGTTATAAACGGTTATGACCAATCCACTAAAAAGGTCATTATGGATCATTTAAGACGCTCGATATGTGACCATCGATTTTTGGTCATAAAATGGTCATAAATGAAAAACAATGACCTTCTAGTGACCAAAATGGAGGGTCGTTAACGAGCATATTTCTTGTAGTGAAGCTTCCTTCCACACATACATTTAATCCTTTGTATTCAGCAAGGCCGGTGAGATTGACAACCTCACTGCTTCGTTGGGGCAAAGTAGTTGATTGTGTTCTGCAGGTTCCACTGTCTCCCCTGCAACAGCTCTTTTTCTGGTGCCATTGCAGTTGTGGACAACCTTCTGAAGCATTCCTCACTCCTACTGGTTCGATAACCTTGGTTTCTAACTGAGGGAAAACTTGCTGCTGTGCTCCTCAAACCTTCCTCTTGGGGTGCCCAACGAAGCGTGATTGATTAACACCTCTCGCGCTATCACTAGGCAGACGCCAGATCTAGGCCACTTGCCCGGATCCGCAACCCCAGCCACACTATGGCCAGGGGGTGGGCTCCCAGACATGCTAGGAGCCCCTGAAACCCTTGCAGGGCCAGCTCCGCCAACCACCGTCCTTGTGCTCACCGGTTGTCCCATATCACCCGACCTCCATAGCCGGTGGGGGGCGCCGCCCTTGCAACCAACCACGACATGCTAGTCGAGATCTCTGCAACTCCAGCACGTCGCCGTAGATGCCTGGGTGGTGTGAACAGCCGTCCGCCAAAGGCAGACGTGGGCTCTAGCCGAGGCCCGCCCGACCCAGATCGGGCCCGGATGGGCCTAGATCTGGGCCTGCCAGCCCCAGACGCCGAGGAGCACCTGCTGCCGCACCCCCACCGTCACCGTCGCCGGCCACCTAGGCCGCTCCACCTCCGTCCGCTCCAGCCATGGCCGCCGGGGTCAGACCCGTGCCCCAACGCGTGACCACCGCCGCCATGGACCGCCCCACGCCGCCCCTGGAACCGCGCCCGAGACACCAGTGAAGGCGTCCGCGACGCGCACCTACGCCGCCTCGACGTGCGCGAAGCTCCTCCGGCCGCGGGTCGTCGGCCAGCCCGCGCCGAGCGCCGCTGAGCTCGCGCCGAGATGCACCGCCTCCAGCCCATGCCGCCCCGCGCAGCCGACCTTGAAGACGAGGAAAGGAAGATCCGCCGCCACCAGCACCAACCGGGCTTTGCCCGGCGGCACACGCCGGCGGCGGCGGAGGGGAGGGCGGGAGAAGAGGACCGGCGGTGGGAGGCGGTTCGCGCACGGATCATTGAACACTACAACGTGGAAGATAAGATTCTAAATAAGTTTGGTCCTGTTGCTTCCTATTTTTTCTTTTTTGCATGCACATATAAAGTGAACCAATCCAGGCAACTGAGAAGCTACATAATGATAGATTATCTTTTGAATCGGCAAATGGAAGCATTTTTCAAATTCAGAGAGCACACCTACAATAAAACAAAACCAGTCGTACGGCATGACCTGCTTTTTCACGTCACTAGTAGTTACGCACGTGCACGCACGACCCAACTATTGAAATATATGATTATTTATGAGATGCAAATGAATTCATCATTCATTTTTTGCAAGACCTTTATTTTGTGGGGACTATGCGGTCTTTTTTGGCAAATCTTTAGATGGTGGTTGACCGGACCATGAAGTCATATGTGTCGCAGAAGTTCAAAATATATAGAAGAGTTACCTCAGACACTTGTGGAGCATGGGAGTTCGCCTAAAGGTCATTGAAAACATAGAGATATTACAGATCTAGTAACAAATGTTGAAACACTGTCATAATGCTTATTTGCTCCTGCACTTGTATTGCTCAATGGATTACAAACCATCCAAGTATTCAATCACGCAAATGTTGAGACACTAGATGGATTCAGAAAAATAATCGAATGTCTGCACCAATAACATGTTTAATAATCTAATAAAGTAATGACACAGCTAAAAAAATTAATCAAGTTTGGCAAGATGAAGCCCACCGTAATCAGTATTGATCCATGCAAACGATGAAACATGTGTGAAAGCGAGAGGCTACAGCTGTCATTAATGGATAATATAAAGATTTTACAAAGCTTAGAGGACAGTCTCGTAGATGTATCCTATGTTCGTCTTTGTCCTGCAGCAAGAAAGCCACGCCACCAAAGAAATCAATCCCTCATATAATCACGCAAAATTTTGGACGGAGAAGGAACCAAATATAATACGCTTCGTCCCCTGAAGATGCCGCGTCTCTCATGGAATCAGTGGAGAATCGTATGCAAAAATTGGATGAAAATTCAGCGGACATCTATCTTTGAACATGATGACGGTGCCGTGCGACCGGCCGTTATTAACATGATAACCGAACCACATTTCCGGCGGCCGGTCGTGCTTGACCTCGACTTTATCCACTGCGAGATCTGGAAGAGGGTTGGTGATGAAGAGCTTACCTGTAATGGTGGCGGCAGCAGCCAGCAGGAGGTCAGAATAAAAGTGGGGATCGGAGGGGCGCATGCAGCAGCGGCACATGTGGGAGACGATCCTCCGCCTCATGGATCTCACGGAAGCAGCCGCCGGCGGTGGTCTTCGTGACGCCGGCCGGTGACATCGCCAGCTCGCCGCGTCTCTTCCTTGGTTCCTTTGTGCGGCTCCAGGCGACCGGCGGTGCGGCGCGAGGTCGATGATTGGAAAGAGCCTGCGAGGATGACAAGAGGGATTAGCGGAATTAAATTCACAAAATCGTCTCGCCCAATTACTTTCCTTCTGGACCGTACTGCGCGTGTGCGGTGTAAGCTTTCCTCCGCCCGAGCAGAGTATCGTCTGCCAATTCTAATTGCTAATTGCACTCATGCCTCCTATTAAACTAATGTAGGTCGTTAGATTTTGTCAAGTGAAAAAATCTTGTGGTACATATTAGCTTGGGTACACCCGACGGGGTGGTTTTAAGAAAGTTTATATTCGCTTGTTTAATAGTAATATAGAAATATAGACTAATGGGGAACACCAATGGTTGAGGCAATAAATAGTAAAGTGAGGTTGGAATTTGTTGATCGGTGAATGCATCGTTTGGTACTACTGTTGCCCCGGAAGCTGAAGAGAAATGCTTATCCTCCTTGCTCAGTCCAATAGAGTACGAATAAGCATGTCTAGTGCAATGTTTTCTCTAGAGAATAACTTTAATTTTTGGAAAAAATACGAAGAAGCCAATGCTCATTCATCCCCATTACAATGAAAATCGCTGCACTGATCCTGCTGGACAGAAAACGCTGAAGCCAATATGTGCAACGTCCTGAAACAATTTAGATGAGATACTAATGCCTACTAATATTTGACACTTGGACTGACTTGACCCATGAACATGAACAATTATATAAAAAGGTTCAATCTGCAGGAGTAGAAATCCATTACTCATTGTCAATGTCATGTTTCTTCAAGTGTAATTATCTCCAATCGTGGAAACAACTCTTTCTTCTTCCTGCAGAAAATTCTCCTTTCAGATTAATTTGTTAGTGAAAAGCTATCAAAGATAATCAAGCTCACCAAACAACTGGAGGAATCAAGCACATACAATAGACCTGGACTTGAAAGATGCACCGAGTAGCACCAAAGGGAATCAATTGAAAAATAATGTCAATGACGGAGAGAACGGCAAGAACCTGCATGCCCCATGGGAAGATACCCCAAGAACATGATTAAAATCAAATCATTGGCGGGTAAGAAAAATCCAAAAGTAATTGAGAAAACTTTCTGATTTGGTTGCTATTCCTGATGGGGTCGTAGCATAGAAAACAAAAAAAAAAATCCTACGCAGCAAGCGGAATAAACCCCAAGGATCTAGATCTACTAGATGGAGGTAGCGAAGATGAGATCCAATCTCTTACCCTTGAAGATCAACAAACGCGTTTTGTCGGTGCAGGGGTTGGCTAGTCGATCCCCGCAACTAGACTCATCTAGTCGTGAGGAGATGTATTTCCTCGAAGTCCAATCCGACGAAGTGCCACAAGGGGTAGCACCTCCGCGGTATCCACACGTACGGCTCGATGTAGATCTCCGCCTTCTTGATCCCGCAAGCAAGGTGGAGATGGCTAGATGGATCTCGGCACCACGACGGTTGTGGTGGCGTTGATGGTGCAGTCTCCACGAGCAGGGCTTCGCCAAGCCAAGCAAGAGGAGAGGGAGAGGAGGAGGTGCAGCAGCAGCCCTACATCTAGAGGTGGTGCGGCAAGCCTTGGTGGAGGAGATGGCGGCAGCCCTCCGGGAGAGGGGTGGCGCAGGAGGAGGTGATGGAGGAGGGGGGTGGCGGCTAGGGCACCTGGGGGGAGCATACACAGGTGCGGCAGACCTCCCCTGCCCCCCCTTTATATAGGAGGCCAGGGGGCTGCGCCCCACCCCCTCCTAGGGCCGGCGGCTAGGGGAGGCTTGCTTCCCAAGCTAGCCCCCTTAGGGTTAGGGTTGCCCCCTCCCCTTATGGGCCTTTAGCCCATGCCGCATGGGCCCCTTGGGGCTAGGTGGTGCGGCTGGCCCTAGGCCAGTCCACCACTCCTATATCCCATGTGGGCCCCATACTCCTATGGGCCCCACTTCTAGACTCCTCTAGAACCTTCTGGAATATTCCGGAACCCTTCCAGAAAATCCCGGAACTTTTCCGATACCTCCGGAAACCACTTTCCTTATATGAATCTTATTCTCCGGACCACTCCGGAATTCCTCGTGACGTCCTGGATCCCATCCGAGACTCCGAATCATCATTCGTTCATTCCATCAAAATATCTCATCACTAACCCTAGCTACATCGGAGCGTTAAGTGTGTGACCCTACGGGTTCGAGAACATGCAGACATGATCATATCAATAATCAACAGCGGGACCGGGATGCCCATATTGACTCCTACATATTCAACGAAGTTCTTTATCGATTGAACCACGATGCCGGAGATTCTTAATCTCGTATACGCCCTTTGTCTCACCGATATTTAATTTGGCCGAGATTCGATCGTCGATATCCCCATATCTAGTTTCATCTCGTTATCTGGCAAATTCTCTTTACTCGTCCATAATATAGGATCTCCGTGATTAACACTTAATCACATGGTTGCAACCTTTCTTGATGCTATATTACCGAGAGGGCCCAGAGATATCTTTTCCGTCACAAGGAAGGACAAATCCCACTCTTGATTCATGTCACCCAACAAATACCATCGGAGATACCTGAAAGCCACATTTATAATCACCCAGTTACGAAGTGACGTTTGATGTCCACAAAGCATTCCTCCGGTAAACGGGAGTGACATAATCTCATGGTCTAAGGAAACTATACTTGGCATACTAAAAGCGTTGGCAATGAAACTTGTGTGTGACACGATCAATTGCAACTCTTTATTATCGGGTCTTGTCCATCACATCATTACTCCTAATGATATGACTCTGTTATCAAGTGACTGTAAGAAGTCCATGGTTAGGAAACTCTAACCATCTCTTGACTAACGAACTAGTCCGGTAGAGGCTTACTAGGGACACCTGGTGTTTATATTCCACACATGTATTATGTTTTCGGTTAATACAATTATAGCATGGATAATAAACTATTATCATAAACATGAATATGCTAATAAACCATTTTATTATTGCCTCTAGGGCATATTCCCAACAGTCTCCCACTTGCACTAGAGTCAATAATCTAGTTTACATTTTCTCGATCCAACACTCATGGTGTCTAACACTCATGGAGTCTCAGTGCTGATCATGTTTGCTCGTGGAAGAGGTTCTGTCCGTGTTCTGTACTATACAGTTCTTTATGTTCTTTGCAAAACGTTAATGTCACCTAATTTGACATTACTTTATCATCTCATGATAAACCTATTATCATCACATGATAATTCTCATCATCACATGATGAATATAATATATTTGGCTAGAGAGTGAGATTTTCGTTTCCCTTTTATGCCTACATGACGTATGATCAGTCAAGAGGACTTTCACATAGCATGTGCACCCGGAACTCACTCAGTCTTGAAATAAAATTTCTCAAACCATAATATTATATTTTCTTTTAATCCTTGAATTAATCATATACTCCTATATGTTGTAGACTCACAAATCGACAGTGTTATCATGTCACTTCGATATTTTCGATCATGCTTTCGCTGCGCTTCTGCTATTATGAGATTTCCAATCTAGTTTGGTTTTATGACTTCAACCAAGTCTACCAATCTCTAGATCTCAACTCCATGAAAAAATGACTCCTCATTTAACATGTTCTTCTAACCAAGAACTTTGGTCACATATCGTCAAATACAAACACATGGTTCTTATATGTTATAGAACTATGAACAATTCATAGCGAATTCTAACATATCCTCCAACCATCATTTTTGTACTGAGTTATCAACTCAATGTTTCACCTATTTTTCACAAGCAGATGAACCTTTCTTCTCTTGTTTTATTTTGAACTCCTTCAAAATCTTACTTAGGTTAAACATCCTGACATAATGTTATCAAACATATCTATCCTCCATAGATACATCCATCTCCATGGATATTTGACGTTCAATTCTAACTTCACAAGTTATACGTTGGTTCCTGACTTATTTACAAAATTTATGAAATCTCCATTTCACTCAAACAAGATGTTGTAAACTCCCACTCAAATATACACCATACACATATTAAATTGTGAAACCACTTTGGCTCCCACTCAGAAATATGTTATCCTTATATTTGACCATGATTAACTAGCTCCCACTCAAACATATGTCACCACATATTTTGATTTTGGAAAATAGTTTCTGCTCTAACTTAATATATGTCGCCACATATCTTAATTAGATCACACTCGTGTATTTTCTCGATATTTTGGACACCTCCAAAATTCTTAATTAACTATTAATATCGAGAACTCTTTATACGAAACGCTAGTACTTTACTAGCTTTAAGTTTTATTTATTCCCTGCAAAACCCCTTTTGAGGAATAAATATGTGAAACAACGCTTTCACAAAATCAAGTAACAATTACTTTGTGATTTAAACTTAACATAGGATGACTCTTAGTCACTTTCGTATTTTAAGGTTTCTATTTCTTCTTTGTAGTTTCGTAGGTTTGTCCTGTTTCTAAAACATGACAAGTGAATCATGAATATTATTTTGTAACCTGACAAAATACCATATTCTTGAATCCTACTTTTCTTTAGACAAGCTAAACCGAAATTCAATGATCACCATCATTAATTCCTTTATGTGTCAAGTTTCAACCAACATAGCACTTTACATATGTGCCACTTGATACATAAACAAGCAATGTTTTAGCTTTTCCATTCCATCAATTCTTTTATCAATGAAACCTTTTCATGATAAATCCACTAAAACATTTAACACAATCAACAATTGATTTGTCCCTTTTAGTCTCTCATTGTGGAATCTCTATTCATAGTCACATATGAATATACTACAAACTTTATTTGCAATAGTTTCTGATTATCTCATAATTAATGAAACCACTGTTTCACATAACTCATATGCGAAATGCAAATCATTAAATAGATCCTTATTTCTAAACAGAGTGTTTATCAAATAAATCTAAATGCTATTATTAAACCTCCGAAGTAAAACCCTTCTTTGAGACCACACAATATCAAATAGTGTGTGATTACAATATCTTAGGACATATCAAACGCCTTTGAAATATTCTAAACATTGTAATTTGTGATAACACTTCTCACAAGTCCACATACTAACATATAACTCAAATATTTTGTCTCTTTTGATCAAATCATAAAGACTCAATTTTCTTGTTAACTTAATATCCTAAACTCCAGAATTTTATTTGATCTCATCAAATATCATAACTCGAATAAATACACCTATTTAATCATTTCATTTATGATGGAGTTCACAAAATAATGACATCTCACATTTGCTGAAAATACAACCAACACTTGTGTTTATCTTCGGCAACTCATGACACACTTCCAAAGGGTGGCATTTTAGTCATACTCCTTCAATAAGGCGCATTGATAAAACATCAAAATGTTTATTCAATCTTTAGCACGACTAAAACAATTGTCATTATTAAGTTTTGGATATTTTAGTATGTCTTTTATTTATAAATGTTCAACCAATTTATCATTTAGGTTATAATAAGAATAATACAGTAATAATCGAAAACTTGTGATTTCCAAAAAGGATTACTCATGAAAATAGAACAACCATTGTCTTTAACATGAATAACCGTCTCACATAAGCAAGACACACTAATTAAAATCACACTTAATTCGATTACAAAACTTATTCAAATCCTTTAATCCAAATGATAAATGTAGAGACAGATCGTTGCCAGCATCAACTCCTTGATTGCCATTATTCCACAACGTCTTCCCATATCCTTTATGCAAATCTCAAGCAGCAGTTTCTGTTTTCATAAAACAGAATGAGTATCAAATACTTATTGAAAACCGCCACAATTGCAATTTGGACTTAAACATTTATAACTTGTATATCACTATATACATTCTGCATTGTCAACTTCTCTTGCTATGGGTTTCACTTTGACATGACGTAGCCGAGACACAAATTCATAGAAAGTGATCAAATCCCTTCCCATGGCATAGTCTCCGGCATAATTCTTGAAGCCGGGGAGAAGCTAGCGTATCACCCCATCTATCGCGAAACCGTCATTCATCTCGTGGTTCCAAACAAGCACTAGACGATGATGTATCTCATGCATTATCCTCAGGTGTTGTTCCAAGCAAGTGTTCTCTTCCATCTTGAGTGAAAGAAAACCGTTCAGACATTCGAACCTTACAATTCTAACTTGTGATGAAAAACTATTTTTCAGCTCATCAACAATCTCCATTGCAATCAAGTTCTTGAATTGTTTACTTAGGTCAGAATTCATGAAGGTGCACATCATCCACTTGACTTTCAAGTAGGTGGTTCAAAACCACTCCATGTACTCCTCATCGCTTGCAGAAAAATTTGGGTTTATCTCCTATTGGTTCTTCTAGCGCGTAGAGCTGAGCATGGGTGTTTAGGACTTCTTTCAAATACAGGTACCACTTAACAAAATGACCCATCGAGACGCAGTTTTTCAGCAATGAACCGACTACCGTAGTCGACCAAGATCTACAAGGATTTTTGCAAAGACATCTGGACTTTTGTTTATGATAATTTTAGTTCATCGAGCCGTACGTGTGGACGCCGCAGAGGTGCTGCCCGTTGCTGCACTTCACCGGATTGGATCTCGAGGATAATACATCTCCTCGCGACTAGACGAGTCTAGTTGCGGGGATCGACTAGCCAACCCCTGCACCGACAAAACACGTTTGTTGATCTTCAAGGGTAAGAGATTGGATCTCACCTTCGCTATCTTCATCTAGTAGATCTAGATCCTTGGGGTTTATTCCGCTTGCCGCGTAGGAATTTTTTTTGTTTTCTATGCTGCGACCCCTTCAGTGGTATCAGAGCCTAGATCTATTCGTAGATGTTGGTGCGATTAGAACACAAGGAGTTGTGGGCGTTGATATTTTATGTTGCTACCTTCTAGCGTGCACTTTGCGTCTTTGCGGTATTGTGAGATTGAAGCGGCTCGGACCAACATTACTCGTCCACGCACGAGAGACCGGTTCCACGACTGACATGCAACTTGTTTCTCTTGTTTTAGTGAGGATGCAATTTTCAATGGAAGGCCTTTCAAAAGGATGAGTAAATAAGCAACTATTATATCACCGTTGTGGTTTTGCGTAGATTAGAACGGTTCTATCTCGTTGACCCAAGCCATGTAAAATTTGCATAAACAAAGTAGAGGACGTCTAACTTGTTTTTGCAGAAGGGGTCATGTGATGTGATATGGCCAATGTGATTTGTGATAATATATGCAATGATGATGTTTGTATTTTTTCACGACTTGCATGTCGACGAGTACGGCAACCGGCAGGAGCCATATGGTTGTCTATTATTTTATGTGACCTGCGAGTCATTGAATCACCATGTAATTGCTTTACTTTATTGTTAAGAGTAGCATTAGTTGTAGTTGCAATAGTTGGTGGACAACCATGGTGATGTCACCACGATGATGGAGATCATGCCGGAGATGGAGATCTTGCCGGTGCTTTGAAGATGGAAATCAAAAGCATAAGAAGAAAGGCCATATCATATCATAATTTTTGAATTGCATGTGATGTTAATCCTTTTATGCACCTTATTGTTATGCTTAGATGTGATCGCGACGGTAGCACGATAAGGTGATCTCTCATGTTAATATCAAGATAATTAAGTGTTCTCCCCTAGTATGCACCGTTGCGAAAGTTCGTCGTTTCGAAGCATCACGTGATGATCGGGTGTGATAGATTCAACGTTCACATACAACGGGTGTAAGCCAGTTTACACATGCATGAATACTACGGTTGTCTTGACGAGCCTAGCATGTACAGACATGGCCTCGGGAACACGGAACCGAAAGGTTAAACACGAGTCATATGAATGATATGATCAACACTGAGTTGTTCACCATTGAAGCTACATCACCTCACGTGATGATCGGTTGTGGTGTAGTGGATTTGAATCGTGTGTCACTAAACAACCAGAGAGATGTTGAGTTTAGTGGGCGTTCATATATTAATTTGATTAAGTTGAACTAAAATTATCATAAACAAGTGTCCTAAAGATGTCTTTGCAAAATCCTTGTAGATCATGGCCGACTACAGTAGTATGTTTCTTGCTGAGGAGCTGCGTCTCGATGGGTCAAACTTTGCTGAGTGGTACATGCGTCTGAGAGAAGTCCTACACACCAATAGTGAGCTCTACGTGATAGATGAACCTTTAGAAGAACGCCCTGATGTTACTACTGACTATGAAGGGTACATGGAGTGGTACGATCAAAAGACCACCTACTTGAAAGTCGAGTGGCTGATATGCACCTTCATGGATTCTAACCTTGGTAGACAATTTGGAAACTTGAGCGCAATGGAGATTGTCGATGAGCTGAAAAGAAGGTTCATAGCACAAGTTAGAGTTGCAAGGTTTGAATGCTTGGATGAATTTCTTTCAACTAAGATGGAAGAAAACACTTGCTTGGAACAACACCTGAGGAAGATGCACAGGCTGTATTACACTCTGGTGGATGTTTGGAACCATGAGATAACTGACGAGATGGCAATAGATGGGGTGCTGCGCTCGCTTCCCCCCAGCTATAAGAATTATGTCAGGGACTATGTCATGGGAAGGGATTCGATCACTTTCTGTGAGTTTATTTCCCGGCTGCGTCATGTCAAAGTGGAACCCATAGCAGGAGAAGTAGTCAATGCAGAAGGTATATTTTGATATACTAGTTATAAATGTTTAAATGTCCCATTTACACTTGTGGTGAGCTAAGTATTTGATACTTGTGCTGTTTTGTGAAAACAGGGCCCGCCGTTTGAGAAGTGCATGGAGGGACTGAGTGGATTTCGCGGGAAGATGGCAATCAAGGAGTTGATGCTGGTGAATGTTCACTTCTACATTTATCGTTTTAAATTAGAGGATTTGAATGAGTTTTGTAATCGAATTAAGTGTGATCTTAAATTAGTGTGTCTCGGTTTGTGAGACGGTCATTCATGTTAAAGACAAGTGGTTGTTCTATTTTCATGAGTAATCCTTTTTGGAGATCACGTTTCGATTATGAGATTTTTGTCCTTTGTTAAATTTAAACGATAATTAGTTAAACACTTATAAAATGAAACATGCTAAAAATGTCCAAAACTTGATAATGATTTTGTTTTAATTGTGCTATAGTGTCGAGGAGCATTGGATGCGCATCATCAAGTAGTATGATTAAAAATGCCATTTTCTGAAAATGCCATGAAAAGCTGGAAATAAACACAAGTGTTGGTTGTATTTTTCAGTGAATAAGAGACATCATTATTTTATGTTCTTCATCGTGAATGAGTAAATAGGAGTATTTATTCATGTCATGATGAAGCCATGGAAGTAAAGGATATTAAGTTAACAAGATAATTGAGTCTTTTCAATTTGATCAAAAGAGACAAAATATTTGAGTTATTGTTTAGTATGAAGACTTGTGACAAGTGTTATCACAAATTACAATATTTAGAGATTATTCAAAAGTGTTTTGATAAACCTAAAGTATTGTAGTCACATTATATTTGATATTATGTGGTCATAAAGAAGGGATTTGAATTTAAGGGTTTATTTGTATCATTTAGATTTATTTTTGATAACACTCTGTTTTAAATAAAGGATCTATTTAATGATTTGCATTTCGCATATGAGTTATGTGAAATAGTGGTTTCAATAATTATGAGATAATTAAAAGCCAAAGCAAATGGAGTTTTGTAGAATATTCATATGAGATTATGAATAGAGATTCCACAATGTGAGACTAAAAGGGACAAACCAATGTGTTTGGTTGTGTTGTGTATTTTAGTGGTTTTATCTTGAAATGGTTTCATGGATAAAAGATTTGTTGGAATAAATTGAGAAAGCTAAAACATCATATGTTTATGTATCAAGTGGCACATGTAAAGTGCTGTGTTGGTTAAAACTTGACACATAAAAGATTTTAATGATGATGATCATTGAATTTTGGTTTAGCTTGTCTAAAGAGAAGTGGGGTTCAAGAATATGAAATTTGTCAAAAGTTGCAAATAATATTCATGATTTACTTGTCATGTTTGAGAAACAAGACATACCTACAAAACTACAAAAGGAGAAATAGAAACTTTAAATACGAAAGTGACTTAGAGTCATCCTATGTTAAGTTTAAATCACAAAGTAATTGTTACTTGATTTTGTGAAAAGAATGTTTCACATATTTATTTTGCAAAGAGTTTGTGTGGAATAAATAAAACTTAAAGCTGGCAAGGTACTGGCGTTTCGTATATGAGTTCTCGAATCTTAAGAGTTAAGAAATTTTTTGAGGAGTCCAAAGTATCGAGAAAGTGCATAAGAAACTGAGTGGGATCTAATTAAGATATGTGGTGACATATATATTAAGTTAGAGCAGAAACTGATTTCCATAATCAAAATATGTGGTGACATATGTTTGAGTGGGAACTAGTTAATCATTGTCAAATATAATGATAACATATTTCTGAGTGGGAGCCAATTTGGTTTCACAATTTAATATGTGTATGATGTATATTTGAGTGGGAGTTTACAACATTGTGTTTGAGTGAAATGGAGATTTCATGAATGTTGTAAATGTTGTCATGGACCAATGCATAACTTGTGAAGTTAGTCTGAATGTCAAATATTCATGTAGATGGATGTATCTATGGAGGATAGATAAGTTTGATAAACATTAAGGTCAGGATGTTTTAACCTAAACAAGTTTTGAAGGAGTTCAAAATAAAAACAAGAGAAGAATGGTTCATCTCATTGTAACATATAGGTGAAACATTGAGTTAAGAACTCAGTACAAAAATGATGGTTGGAGGATATGTTAAATTCACTATGAATTGTTCATAGGTCTATAACATATTAGAATCATATGTTTGTATTTGACGATATGTGACCCAAGTTTTTAATTGTAAGAACATGTTAAATGAGGAGTCAATTTACATGAAATTGAGATGAATTTAGAAAGTGGTAGACTTGGTTGAAGTCATAAAGCCAGACTAAATTGGAGATCTCTTAATATCGGAGTAGCACAGCGAAAGCATGATCAGAGATATCAAAGTGACAAGTTTCACTGTTGATTTGTTGAGTCTACAACATATAGGAGTATATGATTAATTCAAGGATTAAATTAAGATATAATATTTTGGTTTGAGAAAGTTGTTTCAAGATTGAGTGAGTTCCGGATGCATATACTATGAGAAAGTCCATTTGACTGATCATACGTCATATAGGCATAAAGGGAATATCTCACTCTATAACCAAACATATTATATGCATTATATGATAATGAGTTTTATCAAGGGATGATAGAAAGTTTATCATGTGATGATAAAGTAATGTCAAATTAGGTGACAGTTACAATTTTGCAAAGGACATAAAGAGCTGTATAGTACAGAACACGGACAGAACCTCTTCCACAAGCAAACATGATCAGCACTAAGACTTCATGAGTGAGACTCCATGGGTGTTGGATCGAGGAAATGTAAACTAGATTATTGACTCTAGTGCAAGTGGGAGACTATTGGGAATATGCCCTAGAGGCAATAATAAAATGGTTTATTAAGCATACTCATGTTTATGATAATAGTTTATTATCCATACTATAATTGTATTAAATGGAAACATAATACATGTGTGGAATATAAACACCAGAGTCCCTAGTGAGCCTCTACAGGACTAGTTCGTTGATCGAGAGATAGTTAGAGTTTCCTAACTATGGACTTGTTATAGTCACTTGATAACGAAGTCATATCATTAGGAGTAATGGTGTGATGGACATGACCCAAACAATAAAGAGTTGCAATTAATCGTGTCACAAAAGTTTTGTTGTCAACACTTTTAATATGCCAAATATAGTTTCCTTAGACCATGAGATTATATCACTCCCGTTCACCGGAGGAATACTTTGTGGACATCAAACGTCACTTCGTAACTGGGTGATTATAAAGGTGGCTTTCAGGTATCTCCGATGGTGGGTTGTTGGGTGATATGAATCGAGAGTGGGATTTGTCCCTCCATGTGACGGAGAAGATATCTCCAGGCCTTCTCGGTAATATAGCATCAAAAGTCTGCAGACATGTGATTAGGTTGTAATCACGAGGATCCTATATTATGGACGAGTAAAGAGAACTTGCCGGTAACGAGATTAAACTAGACATGGGGATGTCAACGATTATATCTCGGGCAAGTAAAATATCGTGAGACAAAGGGAATCCTATATGAGATTAATTGAATCTCCGGCATCGTGGTTCAATCGAGAAAAGGTTTTCGTTGAGTGTATAGGAATTAATATGGGCATCCCGGTCCCGCTATTAATTATTGATATGATCATGTCTATGCATTCTCGAACCCGTAGGGTCACACACTTAACGTTCCGATGAAATAGGTTTTGCGATGAATTAAATGATGAAATGAACGAATGGTGATTCGGAGTCTCGGATGGGATCCCGGACGTCACGAGGAGTTCCGGAGGAGTCCGGAGAATAAGATTCATATATGGAAAGTAGTTTCCGGAGGTTTCGGAAAAGTTCCGGGAAAATATTTATAGGGTACCGGAAGGTTCCGGAATGTTCTAGAAGGTTCTAGAAGTGGGACCCACATATTGTATGGGGGCCCACATGGACCATAGGGGTGCAGCCACCACATGGTGTGCCGCACCACCTAAGCCCACATGGGCCAATGCGGCTAGGGAAAAGAGGGGGGAACCCCACTCCTAGTTGGACTAGGAGTTGGGCCTCCACCCCTTTAGGAAAGGGAGCCCAAGGAGGAGTCCTAGTTGGACTCCAACTTGGGGGGCAAGCAAGGGGGGCCGGCCGGCCCCTGCCCTAACCCTAGCCCGGCCACCTATAAAAGGGGGGAGGGGAGGGGTGCGGCACACCCAAGGGAGCCACCCCAGCCGCACCACCTCCTCCACCCCAAACCCTAGCCGCGCCACCCCTACCTCGGAGGGCTGCCGCGCACCACTACCTCAATCTAGAGCTGCCGCATCACCCCAAACCTAGAGGGCTGCTGCGCCACCTCCTCCTCTCCCTCTCCTCTCGCTTGGTTTGGCGAAGCCTCGCACGTGGAGATCGTCATCGTCACCGGCACTACCGTCGTGCTGCTGAGATCATCAAGGCCACGTCCTCTCGCTTGCGGGATCAAGGAGTTGACGTCTTCATCGAGCCGTACGTGTGGACGCCGCGGAGGTGCTGCCCGTTGCTGCACTTCACCGGATTGGATCTCGAGGATAATACATCTCCTCGCGACTAGACGAGTCTAGTTGCGGGGATCGACTAGCCAACCCCTGCACCGACAAAACACGTTTGTTGATCTTCAAGGGTAAGAGATTGGATCTCCCCTTCGCTATCTTCATCTAGTAGATCTAGATCCTTGGGGTTTATTCCGCTTGCCGCGTAGGAATTTTTTTTGTTTTCTATGCTGCGACCCCTTCACTATTTCCATTTGCGCGTGAGTGTGTGGGTGGAAAAAGGAACGAGGATGGTGGTGTTTAGGATGTGGCCGCGGGGCAGGGCGTTGGAGGCGCTGAACCTGTCCTTCCGCACACTGATGGCCCTTGAGTAAGCCTCATGCATTGTAAAGGTCTAACCGCGCCCGCACGCCGGCCTTCCCCGGAAGAGGGCCAATTAGGTGAGCCGGACGGTACCAATGGGTAAAATAGTACACCCCTGCAGGGTTTAATCTTTTCGAAAAGCCGTGTCCGCGGTTATGGACGACTTGGGAACGGATATACGAGATCATAGAGAACCTTAACCTAATTGATATGGCAGCTAACGGTTGCATAATCAACTTGTGATAAAGGTTCATTTCCTCGAGGGTGATTCGAGGGAGTGCCTTTGGGGGAGATGAGTGGTTATGGCTACAAGTAGGTTCGACGAGAACCGAAGATGAAAAGTTTACCTCTTACCCCTCTTATGAAAAATATTCTGAGTAGACGGTGCCATGTGTCATTTATGATTGTTTATGAAAATTAGCTTTATGCAAGAATAACTACATATACAGCTTTAGAGCCTCCGCCATTCATTGGGCCTATATCGCCCTACTAAACTTGCGAGCACGTCATACTCAGTCTCTCTTTGCTGCCTTTATATTTGTATTTCAGAGGAGGACGACACCGAGCAGCTAGGTGGGTTCTTCGTGGACATCGACTAGTAGTCCGGGGTTCCCAGGTGGCAGCTTGGGACCGTGGAACAAGCTGGCTTGGGTGATGTTTATCTGTCGGCCTCTTAGGCCATAATTTGCATCTTGTTGTATTAGACACGCTACTTCGCTTCCGCTTGATGTATTGTTGGATCTGTGATCCTTTTGTGTGTAATATTTGTATCTTCTCTTATATGAGTTGCTATATGCTTTTGATGTCGTAGAGTCTGCAATGTGCCAGTTGTTCCACAAGTCTCGGTCTCTTTACTATACGTGATAGCGATGTCTGAGCTTATGGCATGATCGGGGTGTTGTGTGCCGATGATCCATTCCGAGTACACCTGCCAATGAGTTTTGGCCTGGGATTGGTAAACCCAGTAACCCTCGATTGTGTAGCATGACCGGTTGCACAACGCTTCACTGTATAGTTCTGGGGTCGGGGCGTTACACAACTGGGCCGCTAATCTAAGCCATGCATCATTCATGGTGGAAATTTACTTACATACTATTGTGAACCTTCAGTGATGCACCTCATAATAAAAGCTATATCAATAGTAAATAAAAAGGGTGTTGAGATTGTTCATTATGTTTGTTTGTCTTTTCATTTTGACATGGGCTTGTTCCATGTCCTGGGACAATAGGTACCCCAGTTGACCCTCTTGATGACGCTATTTTTACAACGACTTGAACTTGCTTGGTAGCCCAAATTGAGTAACACCATGGTGTATTCACGGGGCATGAAGCTTTCAACCCATACTTTGTCAAGCACACTACTCGTATTACTTTCACTTTAAACTTTAACCATTCAAGATGTTATGATTGGGGTAATGAGAGCTTGACACCAATGAATACCACATTGCAAACATTAACTTAAGTAGAAGCATTTGGAAGTTAGATGTAACTTATTCATGTTTTACCTCTACTCATTTATATATCTTTCCAAAGTGTCCACCTTTTATATTCAGATTTACAAGAGTACTCTATAACCATCATAGGATGTTTTTACTTTTATTATGCATACATTTGGTCCATAGTACTTTCTTCTATGTTGCACTTTGTGAATTATCATAGAACATCCTTACATTGAATATTTGATATCACTTCACAATTTATCTTGCATATTGCTACTCCTTCGAAGAATGAATCATTTGACTTTATGTAGCAATAGTAATCATCTTTGATATCCATTGTTAGTCTTAAAATGCAAAGTCCATGTTAGTTTTATCACCTTCATACTCGAGGACGAGTATAGGTTAAGCTTGGGGATGTTGATGCATGCAAAATGCATACATGAACTTTGCATTATAATACTCATATTTCAATCATGTTTGCATCATATAAGTGTTATATCATTGTTTTATAATGATTTTGGGAAGATTTCATAGTTTTCCTATTTTTCTGGAATTAACCCTGCACTGGCAGAAAACCCTATTTTCTATATTTTGATGTTTCAGGGACCCAAACGACGACCAATTGACCTGAAAATTTACAAGGATCATTTTTTGGAAGGAAGAAAGCGTAGGAGCGAAGGAAGCGAACAAATGGAGACCCGAGGGACAAAAGAGGTTGGCCCACGTGGCCATATTCCTTGGCCGCGTGGGACCCCCCATCTTGGGCCTCGTGGCTCCGATGTCGTCTGTTTTCATCTCCGTGGCTTCGTCTTGACCTAAAACCGACTATAAAAATAGTCCCCCGAGGAGTTTCGCGAGGAGGCGGCGGAGAAACACAAAACCACGAAACAGAGAGTCAGAAGGCTGCAGTCGGAGAAGATCGGAGGGGGGAAACGCCGCCGGAATCACGTCCGGAGGGCTCCACCCCCCTCCGGCGTGTTCATCATCAACATCTACAACAAGATCATCTCCATCTCTCCACTATAAACTCTTGGCACACATGATGTATGATGCAATATACTATTCCCTTGATCTATTGTGTCTCCCCATCTATGTTTGAGAAGTGATTGGTTCATGGCAATAGTGAAATAGTTCGTTGTTTGGTTGCATACAAGTTTTGTTATCTTTTATGATTGTCTTTATGTACAATATATGAGTGCACGCATATGTTGGGGAATGCATGTAAGGTGATCACCGGTAATATAATGGAGTGAGGGAGACTTGGGAGGACATGTAAACCTGAGACCGAGTCATGGAAGTTACTTTATTGGGGGATATACATAGGGGACCTTAGGACTTAAGGCTATGGTGGGACTTTTATGTCTTTAATAAATCTTGTGCAGTCATTTACTTGGCTATAAGAACCATCATAAGGGGTTGTAGTTCATTCACTTGGCTACACCTATTTATGGCTCTTTCCTAGAAGAAACAATTAAGACTGAAACATGTGCTTCACTAATTGTGACAACCACACGAATGAAATAACAATTGCTAGAACATTTGCTCCCTTGAGATATTTGCTACTTGAGATATTTGCTACTTGCTACTTTGAGAAACTTGCTTCAGAAAACTGCTGAGAGAAACTTGCTCTAAGAAACTTGCGTTCGAAGCTTGATTGAGAAACTTGTTACTAGATAAACCCATTCCACATCACTTGCTTTCATTAGTTAGTTCCTTTCATATTTCAACTTATTTCCTTGCACAAACGGCCATATAAGAGGGTTATAGGGCTTTAGAGAATAGATAGTTTACCTTCAGCTCCTTGTGGGTTCGACACTCAAATACTTATCGAATTGTGCTACAGTGATTCCTTGCTGTTGGGGATTATAAGTTACCACGCCAAATCCCTCAGAGGTCATCCTTGGGTTTCATGAAGAGGAGAAGAAGATGGTGGTGTTGGTGAATTCATCGGCTGACAAGCAAGATTTACCTAGGTTCAGGCCCCCGAAGGTAAAAGCCCTGCGTCCTGCTTGTCTGGTATATATCGAGATTGCTTACAAGTGTTACAATGGAGAGATCGGTAGATGCGATCTCGCTAGGGTTTCTGGTGGCAAGTATCAGTGTGTCCCAGGTCGGTAGCCCTCCCAGCCCTTACCGACTAGGGTTACAATACGTAAATCACTACAGCCGACATAAGCTTTAGTTTTCTTGGGCTGTTTCCTTCGGTATGGGCCTTCTCTTTGGTCTCGTTCCGTGTGCCGTGGCTTATTTGAACACCGTATATCCTAATCATGGTACACCCGAAGGGTATACCCACGTCAACGCTAGTGCAGCTTATTCTTTTTATTTGTGACTATTAATGAAAGAAAATGGCCGTACACCGGCGTTCGCATGCAATTCAAACGCGACAATTAATTACCCAGCCCCGCTTTGTTGCGCTGTTTTTCGCTATTGATGTTTCCGTTTTTCCGTGATGGGTGCAGTGAGCTTCATTTGGGGTTTTCGATGGGGGACATTGCAAAGATTTTTCATTTTGAAACTTGGGGATCTTGCGAGTTCTTTGTCTTGCCATTTTAGACTGCCATGCAACAGTTCAGTTTGAAGTAAAAATTGTGTCAAGCAAACTTAGCACATGAACCTTATTCCGCAACACGGAAACATTGCGCTTAATTGATCTACATAGCAACCTCAAACGATTTTAGCTAAACGTATCCAAAACACATGATATATTAGGATCAGTAAGCATATACAACAATCAAAATGTAGGAGAGATATGACGCAAGGAATACACCGAGGGAAAGTGAAAAGTTATTTCAATGATATAACCTGGAAGAAAATGTAAAATTACCTTAAGCACATTTACCATATCCTGCAACATGAAGAGATTGAGACGAATCAAAATCTCAATTAGACCATGAAGTAAGGGGGGGGGGGGGGGGTACTCTGTCACCTCCAGAGAATCATTGTAGAGAGGAGGCTACCATGATACAGTTGAGATATGCAAAGAAATAATACAAAAATTAAGTATGTGAAGCTACACGGGGCCATATATGTGCAAAAGAAGCTAAAAATAAGCTCGTGTTCTTCGTGTTTCCGCTCATGTTATTCACATTCTTCCTCTTTTACGTTCGTCAATTCGTGAAGACTGAGCCGCCACGCCCCACATCAGAAATCGTACCAACTGCTCCTCCGCACGTGCCCCGATGGGAACATCCCCTCCATGATGCCCCGATGGGAACGGAGGAGGGTGTACTGTGCTGGTAGATCCATGACTCTGATCTTGCGTCTCGATGGCCTCCAGCAGCTGCGTCTCCCACTTCTCCACCCAACTCGTCTCCCGCATAACCTAATCGTCTCCTGAAGTGTCTTCCTCAGCGGCTCCTCTACACCCTCTCCTATCTGACAAGAATACACATAACCGTCCTTGAATCTTGGCCCACGGTAGCAACATCGTCAGAGGAGCCATGGGATGCCCCAGCGAGCGTGAGAGATAGGATGCTCATCTATCCTTAAGCGACAGCTCGGAATGGTAATGATCCCGTCCCTAACCTGAGCCCTCGACACATTGTTGGCTCCATAGGGAATGGCCCTACCATGGATGTCCGACATCTTGTGTCGTCAACTCCCTATCACCCAGATAAGCCACATTTTACTCATGTCGTGTCACCGGTTGTCTTAATCACATCTACGGGATTGTGGTATGTACTTCACTGTATTAGACCAGTCTTAGACCTAGTAAGAACAAGACACCGAACATTTAATCTGATGTCCTTGTAAATTTCATGACAATGCACACCGGCTATCTGACTTGAAGAAGACACCGAACATTTAATCTGATGTCACTTGGCTAGTGGAGTGGATGTACAACCCGGACACCCAGGATCAAGTCATGAGCGCGAATTTGGGTTCTTATTATTAAAAAAAACTCGCTGCGGGAGCCTCTCCTACTGCTTTCCTCATAAAAAATTGAAAATGATTAAAGATGTCTATTGTGGAACACTATGCATGCTAGTTATCTCAACTACCATGCTAGTTATCTGAATTAAGTTCCGTGGCCTCCACCATAAAAATAATTCGATATCATGAACTGGAGCATCGTGACACATTAAGAAGAAGAGAGAATAATTAGCTGGCGAGATTTCTTGAGTTGGATTAATCGGAAGAGACTGAAAGTTAACAACACAAGAGATACAGAAACATGTGCGTTCATGGATGACATAGTAACGACTGCTCCTTCCTTTTCGAAATTATTGACGACGCGAGGGATGGATCAAATCAAACCATTCAACTAAAGTTCAATTTTCAATTCATGGTGCATTCAACTAAGTATTTGTTTAAGTATGTACAAATACTACCCCGTATAAGAGTATATGTTCAATGCATGAGTGCATTCAACTCAGTATTTGTACGTACGAATAGTATAAGGGTATATATACGCAATTTCACGCACGAATAGTATAAGTTCAATTTATACAGACTTGATCAGCAGTTCAGCAGCACCCGGAGCAACTCAACCACAAAATATTAATCATAAAGTTTGGTGGGGGACTATAAATAAACTATATATATAACCAAGTACTCCAAGTTAGTGTACTACTAAAGCACACCACTACCACCGAATTATTGGGAAACAACTAAGCACATATATCAAATCAAATTATGCATATGCTCTCTGGCTAATTTACAGCAAAGCCGCGCGTACTTGGTGTTGCTAGCTGCGAACACGCGTGCACAGGCACACATGCTCACAGCACACAGCTAGGGAGATTCCAATTCCATCATCAATGGCGGCGCGGGCGCGCACAGCTCGGGAACACGCACGTACGTGCATCGTCACTTATCTCGTGCTATCTCATGCGGCGAGGCATGAGGCGGCGCGCTTGCAGGAGCGGCAGAGGCTGAGCACGGAGAGCCAGTCGGCGAGGGCGTCGCCCATACGCTGCCTCCGCCGCCGGACACGCACCCTCCCGATTTCGCCCTGCGCCCGGCAACGCGGCGTACTCGACCGGGACGACGGTGGAGGGGTCGTAGGGGTCGTCGGACCTGCAGAGGAGCGAGGGCGGGAGAGGGAGGGGCTTCTTCCCGGTCTTGGAGGCACGGGTCCGCGCCGGCGTCTTGGAATACCCGGGCGGTGCTCCCATGAGAAGGGCACCGAGGAGGACCGGAGCGGGGAGGGGAGGAACCGGTGGAACGGGGAGGGCGAAGGCGGGAAGGGGGAGGCCGACGGGGAGGAGAAGGAGGCGCTGGAGCTGGACGGGAGGAGGCGCCGACGCCGGCGTGGGGTGGCGGCGGCGGAGGCGGGGGTCGCCGGCGCGGGTGGGGTGGAGGAAGTGGGCATGTTGTTGTGTTTGGTGTCGACTGGCAGCGGCTAGGCTGGGGGTCTCGAGGTTTTATTGGTGGGCGAATATCTGGGTGTGAACCGACCGCGACGGACAACGAGGAGGGGAATGGGCGAGTGGAATATTTTGTGACCACGCGGGACGGTGACGTGGCTTCCCGACCGGCTCCTTGAGTTTCAGAGAAAATCTGTTTAAAGTCAGCTTAGTCATACTACGAAAATCATGGAAGAAACTCTTGTGCAAAAAGTGGAGGGGATGCACTATGCAATGAAATGGCCGGACTAATGGCTTTGCGGTATGAAAACCGCGCAAGAAGTGGAAATCTCTTTCCATAAAAAGTGGGAAAGAATCAAAGCGAGGCGGCGAAGAGAAAGTGGAAAGGCAGTGTATCTGTGTATGCAATTTGCAGCTCGATCTCTGGTAATACGTCGTGCATCGTGTTTGGCTTAGACGGGACACACTGGAGAGTTTTTATGTTACTAGCTTACAGTGTAAAGTAACATAAAAATAATACTTCCTCCGATCCGAAAAGAGTGGCGCCGTGAGAGGCCTGATTACGTACAAATCCATAGTACAAGTTACGACACTTAATTAGAATCGGAGGGAGTAATATAGTTGGTCTCATTTATTATTTCATAGACACATCTTGTCCATAAAAGCACTATGTTACGGTAACTACTACCTCCGTCTACGTATATTAGTTCTATACGTAGTTCTAGGTCGTCAATTTGATCAACTTAATATGATGTATATGATAAAAAATATATTATTAGAAACTTTGGATTCTATATTTTCTAACAATATAATTTTTATGTTATATAATTAATATTATATAGGTCAAATTCATGACCAAGGAACACGCGCAGGACTAATATACCTAGACGGAGGGAGTAGGTAACTAGCTATGTTACTCAATTCGTCTATCTCCTCATTAATTAGCTTTCATATCATTTTTTTGCTTAGGTGACATATATTACTATCTAAGTTACTTCCATCGTGGTAGCCTTAAGATTTATGGCCCGTAATTAGTAGCAGATGTTACGAGTCGCTCCAGACGCATGAGCAATGTGCCTATGTCACGTGTGCATGCGTCTTGTTTTCCATCCTCTTATTTCTGTTGAATCAAAAACCATCCTGGAGCAGGTAAGAAATACTCTAAATGTTTTGCCGCATTAAGTGGCAGAGAATATGTACCTATGTTTGAGCCAGTGGCGGATCTACGGCCCAACCTGAGATTTTTTGTTAGCCTATATACCATAGAAGAAAAAATAAAAATCCTAAATAAAAGGTATAACATTTTTTTTTGTTAAAGTGGACCACCCTGGTTCAAAGACCTGGAGCTGTACTGGTTAGAGCTCTCGCTTGTTCGATTGCGCGATCGAGCGATCTTTCCGAAACGAGAATGTTCGGCTCACGACACGCGCGTTTCCCAGCCCAGGTGCCTTACCCCACGCCCCCAGGAAAAAATCCTACCAACTTTCCCCTACATGCATCTCCTTCCTCCCACCCTTCCCTCCATGCGTTGTTCTCCTCCTTCCCCTCTCCCCCTTAGATCCGGCCGTGCTTGCTGCTCTCGATGCGCTGCTACTCATGCTTCAGCAAAGTTTCGCCTGATCAAAGGTATGGACTGCTACTGCTCCCCGTGCTGCATATATGAACACACGTAACTGCAAAACACCTTCGACACTGCAACTGATCCTCCTTCGGCTAGCAACTAATCTGCGAAAACCCTACAAACTTTGCTGATCACTTGACCATCTGCAAAAACCTGTACACCATAATTTTTGTTGCCTGCAACTGGTCGTCTTTCGACCTGCAACTGATTGTTTGTTGCCCGCAACTGACCCTCTTTCGACCTGCAACTGATCACTTGATCCATAATTTTTGTTGCCTGCAAATTGGTCCTCTTCGACCTGCAACTGATTGTTTAATTTGTTGCCCTCTTTCGACAGCAACTGAACATTACTGTGCCAGCAACCATCCTTTTTGGTGGTGAGAAAATCTACAACTGGCCACCAATTTTTTGCCTGCAAAACTGAAAGTACCTTGACAGCAACTGAACATTATTGTATCAGCAAGTGATCGTTACTTTGGCAGCAACTATACTACATGTACATGGACCTGAACATGCATGAAACTATCCATGGGATATGGACATGAACATACATGCAAAATTATTGGACATTGTTTTCTTGCTGATCCAAGAATGTACTCCAAATCCGCCCATCCTGCAGCTTTTAGAAAAATAAATCTCCCGCCATGGTATATCCACCATGTTTCTCTGCCCTTCTCCATGCCCATCTCCTCTACCTCTACACATGTATGCTGCGTTTTGCTTGGATCTGTGGATCCCCATTGTTTTGCAACTTCAGTACATACATACACACATACATCAGAGCCCTACAACTGAACTCTAATTCACCTGGAATTTTCTTGGCCAACACATACACCCGGATCAACAAAAGTTTCTGGCCAACTGCTCTAGGATAGTTGTTGTCATCATAATCTCTGTAGTTGCTGTCATCATCCAAACGCCGCCACCCTCTCGGGTTGCCAGCAACTCTAGTTTTATGCCAGCAACTTCATACTAATAGTTGTTGCCGTGGAGGAAGTAGCGATTGCAGGATTTACTATCATGGTTGCTGTTAGATATGCTCGAGTTGATGTATCAGGTATTACAGTTGCTGGCTGAAAGTGATCTATTGTCGCTAGAGCATGTATTGTTTGAATTCCAATGTGAGTTGACTTATCTAAGTTGTTGCTACAGCTGCCTTAGTTGTTCTTTAATGGTGTGTAGTTGCAAACATGTCGACTTGAGTTGCTTGTGAAAATCATACGCATGGCCGGCTGGTTCGTACTGCTAAGCTCAGAACCCTCATGTGCAACCGTTCCACGCTGTCGAGCTCCACGCCACGGTGCGTGTCCGCTGTCCAGCGATGATCTCCACTCACTCGTGCGCGGTCGCTCTCCAACATCAGGACATCCCGCTGAAATCACCTCGACAAGCCCTTCCCACCGCTGACCTCGGATCCCTCCCCCGCAGCTTCTTTACGCTGCCGAACTCCATCCCCGCGTGCGTCCATGCTCCAGCGACAAGCTCCACTCCGTCGAGCGCGCAGCCTCTCTCCGGCGCTCGACGTGCGCAAAAATCTCCTCAATGTACTCTAGAGATTGGACTTGCGAGAGACAGCGAATGGGAACCGAACAGAGAGAGCACATGGGCCACCCCTGGACATCGTTGTCCTTAGCTAACAGAAGGATGCGGGTCGCGCGGCTTGGTCACGCACATCGGACGGACGTGACACGATCGCTCGATCGAACCAACGAGCACGCGTGCACTTTTTAGCACTTGGGTTTTTAGATACTTCGAGGGCCAAAATGCTGCTCCAACAAGTGCCATTATTGTTTATTTTATCTCAATTTCTTAGAGCAGTTGTGACAAAATAGTTTCAAGTGTTGCAAATATACAACTGGGTAGTTGTCACAAAATAAAACGGCGGACACATATAGCCAAACTGCCGCAAGGAAGTTTCCCCTAGCAGCCACGGGCGGCTACCACTTCCTCTCTGGGTCGTCATTGCCATCGAATCGGCCAAACTTTAGACGAAACATCGTAGCCGCAGCACCGTCGCATCCACCGAATCGGTTGTCATCAGCCTCTGTTCCGTCATGGCCGCATCCCCCGAATTCAATGCCCAACCCACCGCCTTATTCGCCACGTCGCTGCAACTCGTCGTTATCGATGAACCCCTCAGCCGCCGCCATGCCACCGAACCGCCCGAAGAGCACGGACGACATCTCAAAGGGGTTCGAGAGCGGGACTGCAGACGCTTCGGCGTCGAGTTGTAGTGTGACAGCCAGTGTTACTGGCTCGACACGTTCGAGATGACTGAGCTCGCCGCACTGGCCTATGACATCGGCGCTTGGGGGCTCTGTCGGCCGCATTTGAAGCTCAACTTTTCATGGAGATCGAATCACGGGAGGTTGCGGAGTTCATGGGTCTGCCTGTGAACATTGCATCCAACCCGGTGAAGAGGGTCAACTGCAGTGTCCTCAAGCAGCAGGATACTTGGGAGAGCGATACGGAGGTGATGGCGAGGTTCGCGAGGGAGAATTCATAGTATGTGCGGTACGACATGAAATTGTTGTAGAAGCGAGATCACGAGAAGAAGGCGGACGTCAAGAAAGAGGACGAGGTTGGTCCCTCTACGGTGACCAAGTTCGACTCGGACACGGAGAAGTTTTAAGATGATCAAGTAGTTTATCAGTAGGAGTACATCATAGCATGTTTTTGGTGATCAAGTACATTGGATGCCCTATATTAGACAACCGTTGGACACATATGTCTTTTGGTGCCATAAAACACTTGTTGGTGTTATAAATTTTACTTCATGTGCTACTCGGTGCTCTATTTTAGGGCAGGCATTGGAGATGATTTTAGTGGCATCACTCATCGGAAAGTGTTTTTTTGGCTTCCGAGCACCGGTGCTCCCCTCATTTTAAATATAAAAAAACTTATTTTTACAAGCTTGATTTTTTCTTGAAAACAATTAGGGACATAGCCAATGACATATCCTACAAGCATGAAAAGTCGCAACCCAAGATTATTTGTATGATGGGCGACACAGAAAATCTGACACGATTTAGGGATCTGAGAATAGACAATCTGCACTTTTCTCATTTTTGTGCAACATAGAATGTTAAGTATATGAGTTTTAATTTTTGCACTTTTACAGGACTAGTAGCCTTGCACGTGCAAGCACGTCTCTCCAAGACACATCTTATGATTCAGTTGAATACAAAAATTTACATTGTTTGCTGAGCTCACATGCTAACGACAGGTTAAAATGAAATAAACGTGGAGGATGACCTATAGTTCGACGGCTAATTCTAAAACATATATTTTGAAACCTTATCTTCAGTAAAGGTATAAACATTCATCGGTTACATGTCACATTCATATTATTCCCAACACTAAGATCAATATGGATGGTAACAAATCTCACATGCACATGGGTGGTGAGTGGTGACGGCATTCTAGTAAGTTTTGCTAGCATGGGAGTATGGCACCATGATCTAATGTAAAGAAATATGTATAACCCGAGATGAAAAGAAGTACCTCCTCGAAGTTCAGGAAGGTCATCATCAGAGCCCAATTTCAACCTTATTCAGAGCTGTCGCTAGAGGTTGACAATAAACAATTCCATGAATCCAAGAAGCATAAGGACCATTTTAGGAAGAGAATCCAACCATATTAGTTAATAGTCAACATAGTAGGTTATTACACATGCACCGTGTTCCTCAATTAAATTGCAGGTTGGACAGATTGGGATAATTCTTAACACAAATAACAGCTTAAATGGTCCAATTAGTTTTATCTTACTTTGACCAATCGAATGCAGAGATAAGAAACTATTTCTGCCATTAACCTTGAATCTCTACTACAACACATAACTCAATGAGCAAGGCAAGTTTACCTGTGCAAGATATATCACATCGACGAATTAACACATAGAAATATAGCAGTTAAAAGTAAGAGACTGCACATGATAAGTGAAACAGCAAGCCCGATTCAATGATGCAGCTAGATGATTATTCTTCATGTTCAACAAAAAATACAAATCTTACAATCAAGGGAGCGTCAAGGTGTCCTCGGAAAGTACTATCTAAGCTTATATACACATATTTGTTACAATTCAACGATAAAGATATGGAAGCCGTGTCCGGTATACCGGTGACGGCCAGCAGCCTGGTGTCGCCCTGACCGAGCACGACGCGGACCGTGGCCGGGAGGAAGTGGCGGCTCTACAACGTCCTGGAGCCGTCCAGCTCTTGATCCTGCGTGGTGGCCGGGATCCTGGGACGGCACGGGGAGCTGGCGCAATTGGCGGATACTTAGTACAGAACACATTCAACCGTGGGGATAAAATCAAGCATGGAGATGCGCAAGGGTGTGCAACATCAATCACCGGAAGATCAAGCTAGCTAGCTACGCTAATGCTTGCAGTTGAATCTGCCGAAGTGATACACCATGGGTTGAGGCAAATCTAATAAGAAAAAAGGTTTTTTTTTATGGCGTACCCGAGATCAGCTCGACGCTTGGCCGCTGTTCCCATGAGCGCGAAGGCGTACGACCACATCCCACTGGAGATGCCTCGAGGCACCCGAGGCAGCTGGATGGCGGAGGCGTGGGTCAAGCATTATCGTGTGGGGAGGCGGCGGTGGCCGGCGGGGCAGGGCGGCGTCTCGTGGAAATTGGCGATCTGATCTGGAAATTGGCTGTGCAGATTCTTTTTTTTTTCCTCCATGGGCAGACTGCGTGGACGGCGGACTGGGGAATTTTCGTCTGCTGCCTGGCAGAACATCGTCTGCCATCAATAATCGCTAAGTGCACCCACGGCGTCAAAGTAGATAATTTTGGGCCATTAGATCTAATTAGTTGGGACAATCTGATGGTAGAATTCTGGCTGTGTACACTAACAGGGTGGCCTTCAGAAAGATAAAGTTCGCTTGTTTAATAGTAGTATAGATACACCTGTCGGCTCCGTGGAATGGGGAGGGGGGGTCCCATAGCTCTGCTAAAGTGTGGATCGCATCTGCCTGCCCAATGTGGGGCCAGGCTAATAGGAGGGCCTGCAAAATCGTTTTGAAGCACTACCCGGGGAGGCGGGTGCCAGCAGTGACGCCTGGCGTTGATCGCTGTGGATGGTGCCGCCCGGTTAGAGTATACTGGCGGCTCGACGTGCGTAGTGGGCGGGTCATTGCACATGACCCATCACACGGGATTCCGAGGTACTATGTCGGGTGTGAAACCGAGACAGACATGGTGAATAGTTCCCCGAGTACCGCATGGGTGGCGTGCGCCCTGTATTGAGTGGTACAAAGTGTTGGAGCCCACGTTATGGAGACGGCAATCGTTTTGGTGTCCCCTTATAAGTATAAAAGGAGGCCAGTGGCTACCGAGAGAATGATTCGAAAGCAAGACCACGAACTGAGTCCTTGATGACATGTAGCAGTAGAAGCAGTCTCCCCTGGCTAGGCCTGTCCCTGGCAAGGAGAGGATGTCATTGCTGTAGTTATCATTTCACCCACCTCATATATACATATCAAACATGAAGTAGGGTCTTAAACTCACAAGCTGTCTGAATCTGGGTAAACTTTGTGTGTGTTTTACAGAATTTTTGGTACATGTTGACGCCCTGCCAAACACAAAAGAGGGTGTCCAACATGCCCAATGTTTGGATTTCCACAGTCGACAACATTATTGACTACATCCGGGTTTTTTTATATTTTTGTGGGAATCGCAAATATGATTTTTGATTTTTTTTTTCAAAAAACGGGATCATTGGAGCTTGGGTGCACGAAATCTCCACTCCATCACTCATATGTTTTCTCTTTCATGTAAACCGAAAGACACACGGACAAGCATGCGAGCACACTAGTGAAAATTGAGTAGGCAATAGGAGTTAACTTGCAAACAAAAATGTACCGAGGCGTATGGTCAAAAACATTGTTGGATTACGCCAGGACAAGGCATATATCCTCGGCGAATCCCAGCCCATTCCTTTGTCTCCCCGTTTCAGCCAGGTAGGGAGCACCACCATGGATGCACTTCAACTTCAAGCATGCATTCCCACATAGCGCAACAAACCCCGCCGGACCACTGGAGAGACAGAAACGCCCAGAAAGCAAAGCAAAGCGCAGCTCCCTCCCTGGGTAAAGGAACCGAAGGAAATATCCATGGTGCATCCTCCACCCCCTGCCATATCTATCTGCATCTGCTGCTGCATCTCTTCGTACGCAACCTCTCGATCTCACCCGCGATTGCATACATCCATCAGAGACGCTGATGGCTTTTTGATTCTTCTTCTGGCAGATGCCTACTCCGTATATGATAGCGCACTATAATACGCGCGTGTCTTCAGTTAATTTCTTCGCCGTCGCGTCTAGTAGGGGAGCCTTTTCAGCTCACAACGGACAAACCGCAAGGTCACAAATTCAGGGGTTATATCATTAGCAGTTGCCTGAATTGAAACTCAAGGAACCCTCATTTGTTGTATTTGGCATCGTCTAGCTTGTAGATAAGACCACGGCGGGGCCAAATCTCAATTCGTGGAAATTGGGGGTGATTCTTCTCTCACTTTCAGTGCATCCCAATTGATTAATCCAGTTCTCCATCCCTCGTTGTGTAGTAGGAGCCATGTGGTGCACACGCTGACCTAACCTCATTAACTTGTCTCACAGCAAAATTAATATGGATCGGAGGGAGTATATATTTTAATGCTTAGCGTATCGTAGGATATTTCTTAGTGTCATTGTTGCGTGGTTAAAAGATAGAATTTTCTGATAGAATGTACATATCAAGCGATAGTAATCACTGACAGTACAGAAGGAAGAAAATCCTAGCTACTTGGTGGTGTACTACATGCAGACACAACATTATGGCGAAGTACACATCAGGCCTACCTAATCTTGTTGGAAGTGTGGCCTCAATGCAGCTTAACTAACCATTTCGCACAACACGAAACAAATTAAAAAATGGAGTACTACTACGTTTTCTCTGAACCGACACTCTCCGCCGTCTGATCAGTGCGACACAGGTCGTCTTCACATCTCTGGCGCAGGGGCAGGCAAATGCAGCACCACGAAGCAAACAAAAAGCGGTGGTCCGACTAGTTAACCGTGGGGTACTACATAAAGGGTGTTCACTCTGCATAACTTTCGGAGATCACGCCTGGTGGTTTGATGGAACATTCGTTGCTTTACTGGTTGCATTGACCTGGAGCTGTCAATGAAGTCAGGGCACCATGAGTACTATGGGTGCAAACGCATCTTCACCGGTGAACCAAAATGCCCCTACATCGGTCTAACGGGGGTTCGGACGTAAAAAAACGACTCTAACGCCCAGTCCGGTCCGGTATCCTCTTATCCACCCCCAATTGTCGTGGCCACCTCGGGTGCCGGACACATCCTCCGACATGCGGGGCCATCATGTTGTAGACACGTATAGAGAGAGGTCGGTCCACCGTGGTTAATGTGGACGTGCATGAGGGCGATCCGCGATTAAGTCCGGACACCCCTAGCTAGCCTCCAATATTTGTTTTCTTTCTAATAAAGGGTGTTTTCTATACTACTTATAAAAAGAGCAAATATATATATGTTCAAACAGATTGAGGCTTCTAAGTTAATTTGGTTTTATGTAGTGGAGATGCATGCACAACGTTACTTATCTTGCATGTGTATAAACTCGTAAGACAAGTTTAGGGTAGAGCCATAATACATTTTCTCCCCTCAATGCGAGTGTTTTCGGCGTCTCTCGACCGGTTGTATACCCAGGGAGGGCTAAAGTTCAGACATCATGAGTTGCTCACTAAGGACTGAATCAACATGCATTCACTCATCCGGGTTTTTTTTATCTTCAGGCTTATTGTATCTTTTACACAACCAAGAAATGACCAAGAGAACCACGCGAGGGACCAGCTGAAGAATGGAGTTGTTCCTGAGCTGATGTTCACTGCTTGCTTGCCGTGCCTGATTCCACTCTTATCAAAATATGATGACACAATCATGAGAGTATTCCTGCTATCAATTTTTTTAATAGGTAAGTTGATAGTCAAATGTTAAAGAAATTCCATTGGCTTTACAAGAGATCATAATTAGAACTTCTATGTACTGGACAAGCATGGTTCAGAGAACTTGTTGAAAGTGTGCTCGATAGGCTCTCCTCGGAGTAGGTGCTGCAATTCAATTCTGAACAAGAATTCCTACAGCTTGTGATGGTACTGAGCGACACTGTCAATTGGGTCTAAACAAGGTGAATGCTAGAAATATAGCCATGATTTCCCCCAACATGACTAAGGTAATCATCATTTCAATATTCATGCAAGCACTAGTAGAAAAAGCCACATTAGTCCTCGTTGGGGAGGGCCATTAGTCCCGGTTCACCAACCGGGACTAGCAATCCGGGACTAAAGCTAGTCCCGGTTGGGACTCCAACCGGGACTAATGGTGGAGTCACGTGGCCCCTCCGGGTGCCGTCGGGCCCAGGAGCTTTAGTCCCGGTTCGTAATACGAACCGGGACTATTGGCCGATTTTTTTTTTTCACAAATTCCAGAAAAAGGTTTAATTTTGTAGAATCAATAATGCTTATTCTGTAATTCATAAAAATATGAATAAAATACCAAAATGTTCAGAAAAGTAAGACCTATTTGATTATGTAAAAAAATGAAATTAAAATACCAAAATGTAGAATCAATATGAGGAACCATTATATATTAAACATCATCGTCACAAATATATTACACACACGATCGTCGTCACATCTTTTTTACACTCGATCACCTTGTAATATAAACACATCATCTTCTACTTGATGTAATATAAACTCATCAATATGTATTAGAATCAGTATAGTATTCTCCATTCTTATTTAGGACCTCTGTATCTATGAATCCGGCAATTTCTTCCTGGATTGCTCGTACACGATCCATTGGTAGAAGGCCGTCTCGCAACCGTTCGATCTAATTAAAAAAGTGGTCAATATATATGAATGAAACTAAACAAAATTGATGGCAATAAACAAAAATTGTGAATATTGCATACTCACTTCAAGTTGTTTTAAAATTCTGCCCTTCTCACAACACGTCTGACGAATGAACTCGCAGACGTAGTATCCACATAAATTTGTCCCCTCTGGCTGCTCCAAGCACTTTACAGGAACAAAGTTCAATGAAAATAAAAATCAAGAATTGTAATGGTATTGAAACTAGAATCAAAGAGATGATGTACGGATATAGCTAGTAGTACTTACATCTAATCTTTTAAAGTCAAGCTTCTCCGCCCAAGCACCCCTATCCTTGGCGGCTTTAGTGAATCGTTTCCAAGCCCTGTCCGGCAAAGAAAATGAATAAAGGACTTATATATTAATTAATTGCTATCGATATACTGACATAATGATTGAAATTACCTCTGGAGGCATATCTGCATGCTCTCCCAGTGCTCAAGGGGATGACGTCTCGAGTCCATGGCTTGTACTGTTCCTTTGTCCAGCACAACGATTAGCAGAATAAAGTGGAAGCTGCGCATGCATAAGTTATCAATTATACATTTAACATCGAGAAATTAAGCGAAATAGAATAATGTGTACAAGACAGTAACACTTACTCGAAGTTGTATGGAAATAGTATCTCTCTTTTGGTTTCGTTAAACAAGAATGCATTTACCAAGTTGTTCTCTGTATCTTGGTACTGACGATCAACGAGAACTTTTTCATGAACGACATTTGGGTCAATGAACCCAGTGTCATAGATTTGTCCTCTTCTGCATTGGAGAATCTTCATTCTGCATAATTAATATAGTGATGAGTAAGATTATAAAATACAATGAACGAGGTGAGCTAGCAAGAAAATTAATTACAGAAATAATACTTACAGACAATAGGCACTGATGATAGCTTTGTCGAGGGCTTTTTGTTGGAACAACTGAAATAATTCAGAAAATTGAATCATTGTCACTCCATTTCCAGACCCGAAAGCCTTGTTATCATATTTAATGTAGAGCCAATCCCCCTGATGTAGCCCCACATGTGGACAACACCATGGACACCATGCCGATTGGCCCAATGACAAGATCAAGAGTCAAAGCTCTTCATGAAAAGGTGACCTCGCTCCTCTCGATGTGTGATCTCGACCTCCCTTTGAATTGTTTGCTACCTCATGCCGGTACCTTGTGTATACTCAGGATCCACCCGGAAGATGACCCACAATGGAGTCAAGAAGATGGCCAAAAGGAAATCCAAGAAGATGGGCAAGAAGAGGAAGAAGGAGGCAAAAGCTCAAGGCGGAGCCAGCCGGCCTCCAGGCCGGCCTGGGCCGGCCCCCAGGCCGGACCCCCACCCGAGTCGGCCGGCCTCCAGGCCGGCCTAGGCCGGCCCCCAGGCCGGACCTCCACCCGACGCAGCCGGCCTCCACCGACGCAGCCGGCCTAGGCCGGTTTCCAGGCCGGCCCTCCACCCGACGCAGCCGGCCTCCAGGCCGGCCTAGGCCGGTTTCCAGGCCGGGTCTCCACCCGACGCAGCCGGCCTCCAGGCCGGCCTAGGCCGGTTTCCAGGCCGGATCCCCACCTCCCTGCCTCGTTTTGTACTAAGACTATAAATAGCTTTCCCCTTTCCCCATTTGAGGTCAGACTGAATTTGAGACTTGTGTGAGCTATGCTCCTCCTCCCTCGTAGCTAGGGTGCCTCGTTGAGGTAGATCTTGTTGTTGCTACTCTTTCACTACGGTGTCTCTAGTAGTGCAAACCAATCTTTCACTGCGGTGATTCTATTGGATCGGTGGACCGGCCGGTAAGAGCAATCGGTTTCAACAAGAGTAAGTTTGGCTTTGATTCTTCGATCCAAAGGCTACCTTTTTGAGGGTTTGTTGTTGGGTGGAGTTCTCAGCAGGATTTGCTAGTTATCCTTGTGTTTTGCCCACGAATCTCCCTCGCTACCCTCCGTGTTCTTCGTGTTCATCCCCGTTTCCCCTCAAATCCGTGAAGATCGGGCCTAGCCCTACATCATTTGGTATCAGAGCAAGGGTTTCCACGGATTTGGATCGTGTTTCCACCTTTTATTAGCCATTTTTCCACCAAAATTTTTCTTTCCCATACCAATTTCGAAAATTCAAAAAAAAAAATAGCCCATATGGATTTCGTTCGATCTTTCGATTTGGTGAGCGATTTGTGGTTTTGATCCACGGATCTCGTGCTTAAGACCTTTTCCTCACTTTCCGTTGGTGTTTTCCGGAGGCCTTTTCCGCTCCAAGTCCAAGCGTGCCGCGCAATTCGTCGCCGGCGGTACTACCGTCCGAACGGCCGGTACTACCGCCCGCAATCGGTCCTACCGCCCGTTCGGCCGGTGCTACCGCCGCACGACTATTCACCGAGTTCATCTTCGTGTCGCTTCATCGCTACCTCGACGGCATCAAAGGTATAGCTTCCGACACATCCCTTTCCATTTCGCGAAACTTTTTCTAGGAGCTAGCTCTTCATAGTGTGAGCATTGCACTAGTGTGACACCAAGTGACCATATCATAATCTTGTGAGCATCTAGTTGTAGCGGACTCGGCTCGGGCAAAAGCATAAAGCAAAAGAGAAATAGAAAAGATTCAAAAAAAAAAAAGAAAGCCGAGCCGTGATCCTAGTCATCCTCAAGCTCCAATTACCAATAGAGAAATGGGTACACTTGTGCAAATCGGGTGCTCCTTCCCATACACTTGAGCTAGTTGTCCTTCGAGAGGTGGTGCGGCACGAGCATAGTCTTCGTTAGGTCAAAGTTGCTCCTCCCTATAGTCGCACCATCCACGTTTGTCTCCACGTGTGAGTCTCCTTTGTTTCTCGGATTGTGTGGTTAGTCTCTTTTGTTTCTTGATCCTTGTGGTTATCCTCCACTTGTTGCAATAGCCTTTTCGTTGGTTTCGTTTCGATTTCTTGCCACTTTACCATACCTAAGCTCCTCATAAGTGTGTGTGTGAGTCGCTTTTGGATCACTAATCAACCAACTCTTACTCTTGTGACACTTTTGTCTCGGAAGGCAGGCCCATTGGTCCAATACTATCAACCAAGGTAAGAGCGGTTATTAGCCACCACATATTCCACATATCACTTGTGTTTGCTTATCATGGCTAGGGAAGAACAAGACGCCGACTTCGGCAAACAAGCGGAGTCCCTTAGGAGGTACATCGACGACAACTTACGCCGCTATGAGGATCGTCATCATGCCGCGCAACGTGAAAACGCTGAGCGTTTCGCTCAACTACAAGACGCCCAACGCATGAGCGATGAGCGTTCCATTCGTATCGAGGGGCTGCTTCTCGAAAGACGACACCGGCACTCTTCAAGACCAAGCTCAAGGTCTTCACACCGTTCTGACGCAAGAAGCAAAGCTCCAAGCGACGTTGGTCAAGGTCCACAAAACGGCCGCCATCACCACGAGATGCCTCATCAACAAGCGAACATGGATCCTCAACAACACCAAGACCAACATCGTCAAGAAGAGCCGCACCCCCAAGCGATCGTACACCATCAACAACATCAAGATCGCCATCGACAAGAAATTCCAATTCCAAATGTTAACTTGGATCCCCCACACCGCCATGAGGACAATCGACATCATCGTCATGATCTACCTCCACATCGAGCCCGCCGAGTGCCATTGGCCGACAATCATGTTGATATTGAAGATGACGAGGATTATGTTCCACACCACCACCCAAGGCATCGTCACCGAGACCGCCATCGCCACCATGATGATGATGATGAGGATGATCACAAAAACCGCTTCAATCCTCCCAAGCTCGTCATTCCTAAGTTCCATGGCACCAACGACCCGGAGGACTACATGGCATGGGAATCCAAGGTCTCCAAGCTATTTCGAGTCTACAAGGTGCCGCAAGACAAACGAGTTGACCTCGCATCCCTCGAGTTCGAAGGCTATGCGCAACTATGGTGGGAACAACTCCAAGCATCCTTTGAAGACCCAATCGACACATGGAATGACATGAAGAAGGAAATGCACAAGCGCTTTGTGCCACATCATTATGCGCGAGATTTGTACAAGAAGCTACAAGAACTCAAGCAAGGTATCAAGACGGTCGACGAGTACTACAAGGAGATGGAGTCCACTCTCTCCCGTGCACACATTGTAGAGTCCGAGGAACAATCAATGGCACGCTTCTTGAACGGCCTCACGTACCCCATCAAGAAGATAGTGGAATTCCAACCTTATGAGAACCTTGTTGAGCTAGTTCATCAAGCCATGAAGGCCGAGCGCCAAGTCGCCGAAGAACTCAAGTATGTCAAGGCCAAGTCCTTCTTCACCACTAGAGCTTCTTCATCAACACAACCCATCACTCAAGTCCAAGCTCAAGGCAATATCAAGAGTCCTACACCGCAAACCACTACAACCTCCAAGAAGACGTCGCCCTCACCCCAAGCCACCAAGTCATATATCACTTGCTACAAGTGTGGAGGTCAAGGGCACAAGTCATTTGAGTGCACCAACAAGAAGGTGATGATCGTCAATGAAAATGGAGACTATGAGTCTATGAGTGAAGATGAGTACCACGCATTGAACAAGGTGGCCACGATGCAAAGCTTGGATGACGACGATGACTACATCTATTGTGATGGTGACCCCAACCCCACTCTAGTTGTCACTCGAGTCTTGACTACAATCAACCAAGGTGATGACGCTCAAAGATGCAACTTGTTCCAAACCAAGGCCGGCATCAACGGCAAATCAATCAAGGTAATCATTGATGGTGGGAGTTGTCACAACTTGGCAAGCAAGGAGCTATGTGAGAAACTCAACTTGACGTACAAGAAGCACCCCAATCCTTACCATGTGCAATGGCTTAGTGACTCCGGCACCGTGAAGATCCAACACACGGTTCAAGTATCCTTCAAGATTGGCTCTTACGAGGACACGGTGGATTGTGATGTGGTACCAATGTCGGTTTGCCACTTACTTCTTGGCCGCCCTTGGCAATTTGACAAGGCCGCTACTCATGATGGGCGCACCAACTACTATAGCTTCAAATGGAACAATAAGATCCTAGTGCTCCGCCCAATGACTCCAAGCCAAATCATCGCCGACAATGCCAAGACAATTGTAAGAGCGCAAGAAAAACAATCCCCTAGTGAGTTGAGTGGTGAGAGAGCGAACCACATTCACGTGAGTGAGAGCCACAAGCCAAATATGAGTGAGAAAGGGAAAAGAGTGAGTCCCGGCGTAGTCTTGTTAGCCACCAAAAGTGAGATGAGAGAAGTGAGAGCAAACCCATCCACTTTCCACTTCGTGCTCTTATGCAAAGGAGATGGCAAAGACACTAACGACTTAACCCAAGTTCCTCCGTCTATGTTGTCTATTTTGCAGGAATTCAAAGATGTCTTTCCGGATGAGCTACCTCAAGGACTTCCTCCCCTCCGTGGAATCGAGCATCGCATCGACCTCATTCCCGGCGCCCCTTTACCCAATAGAGCGCCATACCGCACCAACCCCGAGGAGACAAAGGAGATCGAGCGCCAAATTCAAGAACTCCTCGCCAAGGGACATGTTCGTGAAAGCTTGAGTCCGTGCGCCGTTCCGGTCATCCTCGTCCCCAAGCAAGACGATACACTCCGAATGTGCATGGATTGCCGTCCCATCAACAATATCACGGTGAGGTATCGACATCCTATCCCACGACTTGATGACATGCTAGATGAGCTTAGTGGTGCCGCTATCTTCTCCAAAATTGATTTGAAAAGTGGCTATCATCAAATCCGTATGCATGAAGGTGATGAATGGAAAACCGCATTTAAAACAAAACTTGGTCTTTATGAGTGGCTTGTCATGCCCTTTGGTCTTTCCAATGCTCCTTCAACATTTATGCGTCTTATGAATCACGTCTTGCGCGCTTTCATTGGCAAGTTTGTGGTTGTCTACTTTGATGACATCCTTGTTTATAGCAAATCTTTGCATGAACATGTCGACCATGTGAAGCAAGTTTTGTTGGCCCTTCGTAATGCTTCGCTTTTTGCCAACCTCAAGAAATGTACCTTTTGCACCGACAAGCTTGTGTTTTTGGGTTATGTAGTTTCTTCCAAAGGGATTGAAGTTGACACCTCTAAGATTGAGGCAATCACAAATTGGCCACCGCCAACTAATCTTGCTCAACTTCGTAGCGCCCTTGGTTTGTTTGGGTTTTACCGCCGCTTTGTGAAAGATTTTAGCACAATTGCTTGTCCCTTGAATGAGCTTACCAAAAAGAATGTACCCTTCATTTGGGGCAATGCTCAAGAATCGGCTTTCAATGAACTCAAGAAGAGATTGACCGAAGCTCCTTTACTTGCTTTGCCGGATTTCTCCAAAACCTTTGAACTTGAGTGTGACGCTAGTGGCCTTGGCATCGGTGGCGTCCTCATGCAATGTGGCCGTCCCGTTGCCTATTATAGCGAAAAACTTGATGGTGCTCGCCTAAACTACCCAATCTACGACAAGGAACTCTATGCCTTAGTCCGGGTTTTGGAAGTGTGGCAACACTACCTTTGGCCCAAAGAGTTTGTTATCCATTCCGATCATGAATCTCTGAAATATTTGAAAACCCAAGCCAATTTGAACAAAAGGCATGCCAAATGGGTTGAATTCATCGAGTCTTTTCCCTATGTGGTGAGGTACAAAAAAGGCAAGGACAATATGGTTGCGGATGCTCTTTCCCGCAAGATGATCTTACTCACCCAACTTGAAATCAATGTTTTGGGTCTTGATGACCTTAAAGAACTCTATGCTTCCGATTCTTTCTTTGGTCCTATCTTTACCAAGTGCACAATTGACAAAGGTTGCGATGATTTCTACTTGCACAAGGGTTTCTTGTTTAAGGCTAACAAACTATGCATTCCCGAGTCCTCGCTCCGTTTGTTACTTCTACAGGAATCACATAGTGGAGGCCTCATGGGACACTTTGGACGTGACAAGACACTCGCCATGCTATCTACACACTACTTTTGGCCACGAATGACGCGTGATGTGGAACGTTTGGTGCGCCGTTGCCCAACTTGCCTCAAAGCTAAGTCCACGTTGAACTCTCATGGTCTTTATATGCCTTTACCAATTCCACACACACCTTGGTCCGACATTAGCATGGATTTCGTCTTAGGATTACCTCGAACAAAAAATGGCAAAGATTCAATATTTGTTGTTGTCGATCGCTTCTCTAAAATGGCACACTTTATTCCTTGCAATAAGACCAACGATGCTTCACACATTGCAACCTTGTTCTTTAGGGAAATCGTTCGTCTACATGGAGTGCCAAAGACCATTGTTTCGGACCGAGATGTCAAGTTCACAAGCTACTTTTGGAAGGCATTGATGGCAAAGCTAGGAGTCAAGCTCCTCTTCTCCACCGCCTACCACCCACAAACCGATGGCCAAACCGAGGTGGTGAATCGAAGCTTATCAACTCTCCTTCGCGCATTAATCAAGCCAAACATCAAAGGTTGGGAGGAATGCATACCGCACGCCGAGTTCGCCTACAACCGTGCCTCCCACCGGGCGACCAAGCGAAGCCCGTTCGAGGTTGTCTATGGGTTCAACCCCAACACCGCCCTGGACATCCTACCACTTCCTCTACACGAGCGCACCGACATGGACGTCGACAAGAGAGCCGACTACATGAAGTCATTACATGAGTCAACTCGAGCAACTCTAGAGGAGCACACCAAGCGCCAAGCTACAAAGATCAACAAGTTGAAGAAGCCCATGATATTCGAAGAAGGGGATCTTGTGTGGCTACACCTCCGCAAGGACCGTTTTCCAGATGAAAGAAAATCCAAGCTTGCTCCTCGCGGTGACGGGCCTTTCAAAATGCTCAAGCGCATCAATGACAACGCCTACAAGATCGATATCCCAACATCCAAGTACTTGGTGCATGACACGTTCAACGTCGCCGACCTATCTCCCTTCCACGGAGATGCAAGCGTTCAAGAGGATGACGAGTCGAGGACGACTCTTTCCGAAGGGGGGGGAGATGATGTAGCCCCACATGTGGACAACACCATGGACACCATGCCGATTGGCCCAATGACAAGATCAAGAGTCAAAGCTCTTCATGAAAAGGTGACCTCGCTCCTCTCGATGTGTGATCTCGACCTCCCTTTGAATTGTTTGCTACCTCATGCCGGTACCTTGTGTATACTCAGGATCCACCCGGAAGATGACCCACAATGGAGTCAAGAAGATGGCCAAGAGGAAATCCAAGAAGATGGGCAAGAAGAGGAAGAAGGAGGCAAAAGCTCAAGGCGGAGCCAGCCGGCCTCCAGGCCGGCCTGGGCCGGCCCCCAGGCCGGACCCCCACCCGACGCAGCCGGCCTCAGGCCGGCCTCCAGGCCGGACCTCCACCCGACGCAGCCGGCCTCCAGGCCGGCCTAGGCCGGTTTCCAGGCCGGACCTCCACCCGACGCAGCCGGCCTCCAGGCCGGCCTAGGCCGGTTTCCAGGCCGGGTCTCCACCCGACGCAGCGGCCTCCACCTCCAGGCCGGCCTAGGCCGGTTTCCAGGCCGGATCCCCACCTCCCTGCCTCGTTTTGTACTAAGACTATAAATAGCTTTCCCCTTTCCCCATTTGAGGTCAGACTGAATTTGAGACTTGTGTGAGCTATGCTCCTCCTCCCTCGTAGCTAGGGTGCCTCGTTGAGGTAGATCTTGTTGTTGCTACTCTTTCACTACGGTGTCTCTAGTAGTGCAAACCAATCTTTCACTGCGGTGATTCTATTGGATCGGTGGACCGGCCGGTAAGAGCAATCGGTTTCAACAAGAGTAAGTTTGGCTTTGATTCTTCGATCCAAAGGCTACCTTTTTGAGGGTTTGTTGTTGGGTGGAGTTCTCAGCAGGATTTGCTAGTTATCCTTGTGTTTTGCCCACGAATCTCCCTCGCTACCCCTCCGTGTTCTTCGTGTTCATCCCCATTTCCCCTCAAATCCGTGAAGATCGGGCCTAGCCCTACATCAACCGTTGGGCTGTATGACGGGGAAACCGTGTGCATTTGATAAAAGGTTTAATACATTAATTATTACACATCACCACCAACATCCCTATCTAGTGTGTGTCCCTTTCTTCTTCGTGTGTGTCCCTTTCTTCTGATTGCGCTGCAACCATGGACAATCTTCATCATTCAACGCGATGGTTGGGTCAGTTTTCACCGTGAAGGGGGGAATTTCATGAAAATTATTGTAATCTTCTGACATGTCCGTCTTGTCCTCCACTCCTACCATGTTTCTTTTCCTAAAAGAACTATGTGGCGCTTTGGCTCATCGTATGATGTATTCGCTTGCTTATCTTTTCTTTTTTTTCGGTCTGGAAGACATGTCCTTCATATAGAAAACCTGGGTCACGTCATTGGCTAGGACGAATGGTTCGGTGTCGTACCCAAGATTTTTGACATCCACCGTAGTCATTCCGTACTTCGGGTCTACATTTACCCCGCCTTCCAGGTTGAACCATTTGCACCTGAACAAAGGTACCTTGAAAGAGGGTCCATAGTCAAGTTCCCATATCTGCTCTATGTAACCATAATATGTGTCCTTTTTCCCATTGTTGTTTGTCGCATCAAAGCGAACACCACTGTTTTGGTTGGTGCTCTTCTTATCTTGGTCGGTCGTGTAAAATGTATTCCCATTTATCTCGTACCCTTGAAAAGTCAATATAGTCGACGATGGTGCTTTGGCCAACAAGTATAATTGTTCTTCAACAGTGTTGTCATTAATGAGACGTGTTTGCAACCACCCGCTGAAAGTCTTCATGTGTTCTCTTTCAATCGATTCTCCAGGCTGCTCCGGGCATTTAGAGCGTAAAATATTCATGTGTTCCTGGATATACGGAGCCACCAAGATAGAATTATGTAGAACTGTGTAGTGTGCTTGATTGAAAGAATCCCAGTCCTTACACATTATTGCTTTCTTTCCTAGCGTGCCTATTCCACGCAGTCTCCCCTCATGGCGCGATTGAGGAACACCGATCGGCTTAAGGTCAGGAATAAAGTCAACACAAAACTCAATTACCTCCTCTATTCCATAGCCCTTGGAGATGCTTCCTTCGGGCCTAGCACGGTTATGAACGTATTTCTTTAAGACTCCCATGAACCTCTCAAAGGGGAACATGTTGTGTAGAAATACAGGACCGAGAACGTTAATCTCTTCGAGTAGGTGAACTATGAGGTGCGTCATAATATTGAAAAAGGATGGTGGGAACACCAACTCGAAGCTGACAAGACATTGGACCACCTCCCTCTGTAAACCTGGTAGAGTTAATGGATTGATCACCTTCTGAGAAATTGCATTGAGAAATGCACATAGCTTCACAATGGGTACTCGAACATTTTTCGGTAGAAGCCCCCTCAATGCAATCGGAAGTAATTGTGTCATAATCACGTGGCAGTCATGAGACTTTAGGTTCTGTAACTTTTTCTCTGCCATGTTTATTATTCCCTTTATATTCGATGAGAAACCAGACGGGACCTTGATACTGCTCAGGGCTTCAAAAAAGATCTCCTTCTCTTATTTGGTGAGAGCGTAGCTGGCAATACCTTGATACTTATCTGGATTCAGGTGGTCGTCTCGTTCGTGCATACGTTGGTGGTCCTGTCGTGATTCCGGTGTATCTTTTGTTTTCCCATACACGCCCAAGAAGCTTAGTAGGTTCACGCACAGATTTTTCGTCACGTGCATCACGTCGATTGCAGAGCGAACCTCCAGTATTTTCCAATAGGGTAGCTCCCAAAATATAGAGCACTTCTTCCACATGGGCACGTGTCCATCAGCGTCATTCGAAACAGATAGACTGCCAGGACCCTTTCCAAAGATTACTTTTAAGTCCTTGACCATGTCATATATAACATCACCATTAGGTAATTTAGGATTCGTCCGATGATCTGGCTCACCTTTGAAATGCTTGCCATTCTTTCTTACGGCATGCCCTTTTGTAAGAAATCGCCGATGCCCCAGGTACACATTCTTGTTTCCCATATGTATACTTTCAGTCTCACCTAAACAGTGTGTGCATGCATTGTATCCCTTGTTTGACTGTCCTGAAATGTTACTAAGAGCATGCCAATCATTGATGGTTACAAACAGCAACGCTCGTAGGTCAAATTCCTTTTGTTCGTGCTCATCCCACATAGGTACACCTTCGTCACGCCACAACTGTAAAAGTTCTTCAACCAATGGCCTCAGGTACACATCAATGTCGTTGCCCGGTTGCTTCGGGCCTTGGATGAGCACTGGCATCATAATGAACTTCCGCTTCATGCACAACCAAGGAGGAAGGTTATAAATACACAGAGTCACGGGCCAGGTGCTATGACTGGAGCTCTGCTTCCCGAAAGGATTAAAGCCATCTGTACTTAGCCCAAATATTAAGTTCCTTGTGTCAGCTGCAAATTCCGGGAACTCCCTGTCGATTTTTCTCCACTTCGACCCATCGGCGGGGTGTCTTAACATCAGGTCTTTCAAACGGTCTTCTTTGTGCCATCGTAACAACTTTGCATGCTCTTTGTTTTGGAACAAACGTTTCAATCGTGGTATTATAGGAGCATACCACATCACCTTGGCAGGAACCCTCTTCCTAGGGCACGGCTCACCCTCAACATCACCAGGGTCATCTCGCCTTATTTTATACCGCAATGCACCGCATACCGGGCATGCATTCAAATTCTCGTACTCCTCACCACGGTAGAGGATGCAGTCATTGATGCATGCATGTATCTTCTGCACCTCTAATCCTAGAGGGCAGACAACCTTCTTTGCTTCGTACGTACTCGGGGGTAATACGTTATCCCTTGGAAGCATCTTTTTTATTATTTTCAGCAATTTTTCAAATCCCTTGTCAGATGTACCATTCTCTGCCTTCCATTGCAGCAATTCCAGCGTTGAACCAAGCTTTTTCTGGCCATCTTCGCAAGTTGGGTACAACAATTTCTTGTGATCCTCTAACATGCTCTCCAACTTCAACCTCTCGTTTTCACTTCCGCTGTTTATCTGTGCATCAAGAATGGCCCGACCAAAATCATCATCGTGCTCATCAACAATGGGCTCTTCTTCAGCTTCGTCTTCCCCCATTGCAGTATCACCGTCTTCGGTGAATGTAGGATAGTTGTCATTATCCTCTTCTTCTTCATTTTCTTCCATTATAACCCCTCTTTCTCCGTGCTTGGTCCAACAATTATAACCGGACATGAAACCATGCTGCAACAGGTGGACGTGAATGGTTTTTGAGGTAGAGTAATCCTGCGTATTCTTGTAGACGCTACATGGACAAGAAATAAAACCATTCGACGGCATGTTTTTCTCAGCCACCCGGAGAAAATAATGCATGCCATTAATATAGTCGGAAAATCGTCGGTCACTGTACATCCATTGCCGGCTCATCTGCATTATATAAATATATCAAAAACTATTGCACTATATTAAGAGTATATAATAGTGACCAAATTAATTAATACAAGTTCATCACATTAAGACCAAAGTAAAGTAATTGTAATGCATAGTCCTCATAAAACATACATTAATTGAAACTAACATACAACTATCTAAATAATTTAAATCCAACACCAAATGCGATCAAAATCGCAACTAAGGTAACTACTGAACCAACAACATAATGGTACCAAGCCTCCTGACTAATGGCATATTTTCTAATCATTTTAATCTTCAAGCGCATTGCATCCATCTTGATCTCGTGAGCATCGACGACATCGGCAAGCTTGAACTCGTGTTCATCGATGATGTCGGCAAGCTTGAACTCCAATTTCATCTTCTCTTCTAGGCATTGGAGACGAAGATCTTCACTTCTTTTCAATTTTGATTTCAAATCATTGTTTTCTTTTACAAAAAACTCGACAATAGGGTCGGTTGGAATTTCCGGTTCAACTACCTCCTAGATAAAAGTGTCTATGTCAAGTTGGTAGGTATAGTTGTTATAAACACGAAATGAAACAAATAGTTATGAAAATATACCACATCCGAATCATAGACCGGACGAGGGCCAACAGGGGCAGATATCAAAACCATGACACTATACAGATAAAAAAACATAAGAAAATTATACAAGAAATAAATATGCTTTTAAATCATACAAGTAATTTTTCTTAAAATAAAAGATAAAGAAAAAAGGCTCACCGAGGTGGTGCCGGTGACGGGATGACGCGGGCTATCGACGGCGGTGAGGACGGGACGACACTAAAATCCACAAATAATAAGTTAATTCGAGCTCAAAATGCATATAAAAAATAAACTCTCTAACTTAGGCATTTCATCAAACACCTAGCTAGCACTACAAAAATGAAATGAGCTAAACTAGCAATAAAATGAGCTAAAGTTACAACTTCGGAGGAAAGGATGATGTTGCTAACCCTTGAATAGATGGGGTGCCTTCAATCCTCACAAGTGGTGCAAAAAAATGGGGATTTACTTGAGTGAGGGAGAGGAAATGGAGGAGAAATGAGTGATGAACTCGAGCTCAAAATGGTGGTGGCCTCGGGTGGAAGAAGATATATATGTGCAGGGAAGACCTTTGGTCCCGGTTCGTGGCTGGAACCGGGACCAAAGGGTGCCTGCCAGGGGACCCACGGCTGCCGCGGCACGTGCAGACCCTTTGGTCCCGGTTCCAGCCACGAACCGGGACCAAAGGTCCCAATTGAACCGGGACCAAAGGTCCCCGGCGCCCCGGCCGATGGAACCGGGACCAATGGGGGCATTGGTCGCGGTTGTTTAATGTGCCGGGACAAAAGGTGAAAACCAATGCCCCCTTTTCTACTAGTGAGTGGATCAAAATGAGAAGTTGAGCAACACTGCTGTTGAGCTAGGCCACCTATGCTGCTAGCTTCCTGTCAAGTGTCAATGCAGATTAGTTGATGTGTTCAATTTTTGGTCTGCTTAGGTTGCATTCTTGTTTATATACTATCTTACTATGGATACATGAGCATATGCTGGTCGTTTCGTGTAGTTGATTATGAAAGTTGTTTGTTCTTTACAGGTACTAACTTGCATGGTCCGTTTGGGAGGTAGTCCCACCGCTGGTTACTCCTACTCTTCAGCTAGCAAGAACAAGGCTGTGGACTGGGAGGAGAACACTCTGTATGACTTGCTTAATCCTAAGAGTGTATGGTTAATAATCACTTGTTTACTTACTAAATTCCACTTGGTGTGGTTGTGTTCATTATGGAGTGTTGTCGTAGGATTTCCTTTTATCCACTGTCTGATCTAATGTGTTCGGGTGCACTACTGTGACTGTGTGAGGTTTATAATAGGAAGTATTCTTGAACTGTCATTTATACTTGTTTATAAAACTGCATAGAAGCTCAGGGAACCATGTAATTTAGTGAAAGGTATTATGGTGTTGTTGTTTGTATGACTGCCCAGTTCATCCTCTAGTATGTACCTGAGAGTTATATTACGTCTGATCCCTTGTGTTACTACTGTATGCATAGGACAATGAATATTGATTCATATCTGCATACTTTTCTTTCAGTTCCTAGCACCCCCTTCTCATTTCCTTCAATGGTATCTTCCTAACACAAACCTTGTTAATCACATGCAGTACATTCCTCGAACCAAAGTGGAATCAAGGTCCAAAGAACAAGCATTCCCTTAACTGTCTTTGACCGCCCCATGGTATGTCATCTAGATGGTCTCTTCCAGCCCTAGCATTGTTTTCAGTTCCTGAAATGCTAAATAGTCCGCTCCTTTCAGTTTTTGCGCCCTACTGTCATCTTTATCACCTGCTTCCCATGATATTGTTTCTCACTGATAGTATTTACTGATTGCTGGCAGTTAATACTAGTATTCACTCATAGAGTCATAGTATGTCTCGTTTTGCTTGCTCTACTGCTAGTCATGCACAACCTGCCTACAAGGCAACATGCTGATAGATTTGCTTTTATTTTTTCCTAACCATATTGTTTTATAGCATGCAGATGCTCGCGAGCTTCAGTTCGAAGTAGGGGAGAAGCACATAGAGCTAGATGTATTTATAGATAGCTAGTTATATTTTTCAATAGTTAGTTGTTACCTTGTGTGAACTATGTATTGTAAATTTGATGTGAACCATGTTTGATTGTAATGTGCCATGGTTTGCTCTGTTTGAAGTATCGTGTTCTGATATAAATATTGGTTATTTGTTTGAAGAATCGTGTTGTCTGTCTGTTCTGATATAAATATTGGTTAAATTGCATCTTGAAGAATTTGAGTCTGACAGCTGTCACCCACCTATTGGAACCAGACAAGTGGGACTAACATAAGAAAACATGACAACCGGGACCAATCTGAAAATTGACCCAACTTAAAAATAATAAAAAACTGATATTCTCGGCCGAACTAGGCCGCGGCCCAGAAAAGATAAAAGGCTTGGCCCATGTGCTGACCAGAACTAACTGAAAAAAAAAACAAATTCGCTAAATTGTTGGGCTCAACCCATGTAAAACACTGAACTGGATTGGGCTGATTTTGGTCCATGACCTTCTGATTTGGTCATAATCTTACCACATCAGCTTTGCCACGTAGGATCTGACGTGGACTGGTCGGACGGCCAATGACCAAAATAATTGGTCATAAATTTATGACCATCTGATTTGGTCATAATGATTATGACCATTCCACTAAAAAGGTCATAAGTGATCATTTAAGACGCTCGGTTTTTGACCTTCAGTTTTTTGTCATAGAAAGGTCATAAATGAAAAATGATGACCTTTTAGTGACCAAAATGGAGGGTCGTTAACGAGCATATTTCTTGTAGTGAGGATGATCAAGCTCAAGGAAGCAAAGGCATGGAAAGAGATCATGGCCGAGGAGAAGGAGCACATGATGATGTCTAAAAAGGACATGGATGAAGACCAATTGGCGTGGTGGAAGGAGACCAAGGCGGACATCGCGGAGAGGAAGAGGCTACTGCGTGGTGGTGGTGCGTCGTCTACTCTCCGAGGTGTGTCTCCGATGAGTGGTGGTGGCGACGGAGGTGTGGACAACTTCGCTTGAGTCACCGATGTGATGGTGATGATGATCTTTTGCAAGGACAAGATGTTGATTATGTGATGTAAAACTATGAACCATGCATCATTTATAATCATCTACAAGTTTCTTTCATGATATGTGTGTTTCATGATTGTGTTTTGCTAATATCCATTTGCAAATATTATATGTTGCTGTCATTTCTTAGAAAATCCTGTTTTGAAGGTTTGAAGGCTGGGGCGCAGATCAGTGCCCTCAAACCTACCCTCAAGAACTCACATATAATCTACCGAAGAAAGTCCATTTTTAGTCCTTGAACTATCTCAAGAGTTCACTTCTAGTCCTAAATGTTTTTTTGATACAAAATTAACCCTCAATTTTGCTTCTGGTCCAAACAGATGGTTTTGCCGCTTACTACAAATTAGCACTCATCTTCTGCATTCATATAATGAAAAGCTGATCGAAAAGACCCGTTGCAAAAAAAAAACAAAAAAACAAACTGAAAAGATAGGAACAGTTGTATATGGCCGGCTAGCGTCTTATATTCGTTTGAGAGGATAGGCTGAGATGTATGAATCATATGAGTATATATGCTTAACCGTAGGTCAGAAACCTCCTCTCCTCTATCTTCGCCTTTCTTGATTACTCCTTGATCGTCAACTCTATTATGCCCTGCTTAATTGGCTCGGAGAGCTCTCCCCTCATTATTTTTTCATTTCTTTTTGCATAGCGCTAGTCGATCTTCAACTTTGGTACATTATTTTTTACGGATTTGCTAATTCTCAGGTGCCTGATTTTTTCTTATGTCTCAGTCACCCACAAAAATATGCATGAGTTGCACTTTTCTGGGAGAAATGTGCAATTGCACTTTTCTGCCAAAAAAGTGTAATTCGTTCTAGTTGCACTTTTTTTTGAACTGCAGTTGCACTTTTTCTGAGGTGATTTAGACTTAAAAAATTCTCAGGCGTCTGATTTTTTCTTATGTCTTAGACACCCACAAAAATGTGTATGAGTTGCACTTTTCTGGGAGAAATGTGCAACTCGTTCAAGTTGCACTGTTTTTTGAACTGCAGTTGCACTTTTCTAGGTGATTGAGACTTAAGAAATTCTCAGTCAACTGAGATATAGGCAAACCCTATTTTTTAAGATCATAACAGCTTTGCGTTGTTGATCTTTGTTCTGTTCCGAACTTCCGATTAGTACTCTATTAGGGTGTCATCCCTGTTAGAAATAGAGTTGTATTGATATATGAATATGTATTGGACTAGGAGTCCAACTCTCCCTGTACAAGCTTGCACCGTGCAGAGATCAAAGGGGCTCGGCTATAATGCAGCTGAAAAGACATAAATTGTTGTACACGGCTGTTATTTTTTTAGTCCAAGAGGATAGCTTGAGATCTATGGACAACATGAATATATATGTACATCCTCTCCTCTTTCTTTTTCTTTCTTATTGGAGAGGTCTCCTCCATCTTCAACTCTATGTCCTGCTTAATTATCGCATACCTCTCCCCTCATTCTCTTTTCGTTTCTTATTGGATGATAGCACTAGTCGATCTTCAATAATTTGTCCTGCTTAGAAGACATCATTTATCTTTGTTCTGTTCCGGTCAGGGTATCATCACATTAATTAATGGACAGTGCTGAGCGTCCCCCGGGGGATCGGGAGGTTCCCATCCCCCGGGTCCCCGTGCTGACACGTGTCCCCATTTTTCTTCCAAAATCCCGCTTTTGCTACCGGTAGCAAATAATAACCCCGCTTTTGCTCCAGTTAGCAAAAAACGGTTCGTCCAGAAAATAGAAAATGAAAAGACTGACTTCACCGGAGACCTCACCGGAGACCTCGCCGGAGATCTCACAGCAATAAAAATGTGCTATTGTAGCAAAATCGACTTCGCCGGAGACATCGCCGGAGATGTGGACGAAGACCTCGCCGGAGACATCATAGCAAAATCTTTGTACTATTGTAGCAAAACCACTAAACTATTGTAGCAAAAAAATTATTATAGTGTAGCAAAATTGCACTACTGTAACGAAATTGACTTCACCGGAGACATCGACGGGGACACAATGGCACCACCACTCTCCTATGGTAGCATCGCCCACGAGCCTTTGGCAGCATCGTCACATGTCTGACATAGCTTCGCCGACGGCCTTCTGTAGAACCACCACCGTCGTCTTCCAAGGGAGCACCGCCTTGCTCCTTCGGCAACACAACCGTTCTTCCAGGAGAGCACCACCGCGCTCCTTCGGCAGCATCGACGCCTTCATGTGGGAGCACCACCATGTCCCATGGAGCACCGTCGCGCTCCTTTGACACCATCGCCGCTTCCGGTGGGAGCACAGTCGCCCTTCTATGGGAGCACAACCGCCCTTCTATGGGAGCATCACGGCGCTCCTTCGGCGGCAACACCTCTGGGCCATGGCAGCAACGCCTCCGAGCGCCAGCACGCGAGCTCATGTTTTCTGTAAATGACACTTCGATGCAAATGGGATCTGGATCGGGAACACAACATGTATACAAAAATCAACACCAACTTGATTTCCTCAGATGGTAAACCAGATCGAAAAAAAAGAGGGAAGCAAATACAGGTCTGTTTAGGAGGGAACTGAAAATTTGGGCGCAATTTTTACTTTAATTCAGATTGTTAGGAGGGAATTGAAAATTTGAGCTGGAAAACTATTGATGTTATTGTTCCTGATGTGCGCATGCAGCGGTGGAGGGAGAGATAAGCATGCATGCATGGGGAGGGAGAGATACGCATGCAGCATGCAGAGAGCCAGGGAGAGGAGTACGTGGGCGCGATATTTGAGGCGTTGGAAGAGCAGGACCAATCGTTTGTATGCATTAAATAAATCCTCAGAATCTCCACCGTAACAAATAAGGGGCAAAACTGTCCAATTTCTACAGAAAAATCCCCTCCTTGGTATACGGGCTGAACCTTATGCGCAGACTAAAAAGAACCGGAGGGAGTACGTAAGCAGCTAAACTAGCTAGTGGCCTAGTGCGTTCGCCGCGCACCGCGCCGGCCGAGTGGCCGGATTTGTATGCGTGATGCCAAAAGCTGGACAGAACAAAAAAAAATTATAAGCTTGTTTCAACAAAAAAAAAGCTCGACACACAACTACTCGACAAATCGACGACGACGTCTTCGGCCGGGCATGCGTGTGTGTGGTGTGGAAGGAATTGATCGTTAATTTCTGACTTGACCACCTGTCAAAAATGGCGACGATGGTAGCACGATCGTCAATTCGACGACGACGCCAGGGTCGCGCAATAGGAGAGACGGTCGATTTGTGCGAACACCTTTCTCCCTTTCCCCCGGCCGTTTGTCCATTGCATCAGCCTGCCCTCAACCCTCGCGTATGCATGGTTGATAGATAGATAGATCTCCCGTGAAAATCCAGCTGCTAGCAGTAGGTAGCCGGTGACCAGCTAGCTAACTAGCGGCGGGGGTCCAAGGCTATAGCAACGCAATGCGTTTTATTGCTGTCAGCTAGCTGATGCATGGAAACTCCAGCTGTGGCCTGTGGCGGCGGAGAACACAAAAAACAGACAACGAATGAGGACAGAGCGGTATACGTATATACTCCCTCCGTTTCTAAATATAAGATGTTTTAACATTTCTCTTTCTATCTGTATCTAGACATGTTTTAGTGTAAGATTCAAATAAATCTTACACTAAAACATGTCTAGATACGAATAAAAAAATAAATGATAAAACATCTTATATTGTGGAACGGAGGGAATAGTATTGGATATTCCCGAGCCCTTGGACCAGGTTCAGCGATTCCATTTTTTCCACGGCAAGGTTCACTGAATCATCATGTTCCTTCTTGACGAAAAACTACAAGCATTGATTTCTGTCACGTCGCATGGGCTTAACTCATCAGTGCGCGCCAGTGCTGATACCGCAGCTCTTTGCCTCGTCGCGGATGTACTACTCCGCGCGTGTTCCAAAGTTGGCATGCACCATGTAACGCGACACCACGCTCCGACCGTGTTTCCTTACCTATGATGTGTCTAGAACAGTAAGTACTACAGTATCAACAAGGCTGGCGTACTTGGATCGTGCCGAGCTCCCGGACCAAGTTCAGCGGGGGGTACGGCCAGGTTCACTGAGAGCAGGGCCAATAGCACAGCCAGCTGCCGGCTCTACACGCCATGCCATGTCAGCCACCACCAATATAAAGCCAGAGCAGTACAACAGACTGGCTATTAGCCGGCTGTTTGATGGTGGTAAAAAATTAAAGTATATGAAGATTGCATGTGATGGAGAGAGAAGCGCGTGAGGAGACAGAGACGCAGGGATCGGCAGCGCCGGCTCTAGCGCTCGCGTCGGACGGCAAGCGGGCGATAGTACTTCGTTTCTTGCGCTGTCGCCGGGCGCTACGCGGAGCGCCCGCTTCCTTCTCTCTCCTCACTTCTCTCCCCTCCAGCTGGGATTTTGATGACGTGGAATAGCCTAGAGCCGGCTGACTCAGCCTTATTGTACCTGCTCTGAATCTCCTCCCGTCCGGCCGTGCGGAGCTGAGCTGGATCGATCTCTCTGCCAGTGCACCCCACGTATTAACTCACGCGTATGCGCTCTCGAGTCCCCGCGTCACACCGCATGCACGCATCTCGCGGCAGAAACCTCCAGAGCCACCGCCATAAATAAATTCGAGTTAGTATAAGCTTGGACGCAGCAGGAGCCAGATCCATCACATGCGGCCAGAACCCCAGCCGCGCGCTGAGATAGACGTTGCTGCCGTCCTCTGCTGCAGGAGCACCTGGGGGAGGCAGAGCAGGCTATAAAAACTCTCTCTCCGTCTCGCGGTTTCTCTTCCCCTGCCCGCCGCCCGCCTATAAAAAAAGCCCTCCTCCCTCCCCTCCTCTCGGTCGCACTCTCCCACCCACAGCACACCGACCACCACCCACAGAGAAGTATAAACCACTCTGTAGTCTGTAGTGAACGCGCGCACAAAGAGAAATCGAGAGAGGAAACAGAAGGAGGTCATACACTTCCATCAGTTGCTATGAGGCCGGTGAGGGAGGGGGCGGCGCTGGTGGGGGTGGGCGGCGGCGGGTCCGCGGCGTCGACCGCCGCGGGACACGCGCACCAGGCAGCGCTGTGGAGGACGCCCACGCCGTACCTCTTCCTCGGCTTCGCGCTCATGATGGGCCTCATCGCCGTCGCGCTGCTCGTGCTCCTCTGCACGCGCCGCAAGCCGTCCGCCGGCTCCTCGCGCCGGGGGAGCGCCGTCGAGTCGGAGGCGTCCTCGGCGCGCGGCAAGATGGCGCCGCTCGACCGGGAGCCCAAGGTCGTGGTCATCATGGCCGGCGACCACATGCCGTCCTTCCTCGCCAGCGCCAGGCCCTTCTCCTTCCCCTTCGCCGGCGACTGCGAGCCGGGCAAGAGCAAGGCGGACGCCGCGGCCTAGCTAGGCTGCGCGCGCACGGCGGACACCCTGCGGGAGCGGGACGCCCCCGGGGACCAATTTTGTTCGTGAGGTTTCTAGGATTCTCCTTCCCTGCGTCATCTTGTCCGTTGTAGCAGTACTAGGAAAGCAGGGACGCTCTCTCCAGCTTGGAGTTTCTTGCTGAGGTGAGCCGGCGTGATGTCAGCGCTCGGTGGCGTACGTCGAGATCTGTGCGTGATTGTGAAAGCGAATGAAGGTTTTGCTGGCTTGCATCGTCTTCAAATGTGCCTGCTTTCACTCTGAATTTCCTTACCTTTCATCTGTAGCATAGCAGTAGATTGATCTACCGCGGTATCACGCGGGAGTGGCTAAATTGTGTCCGGCACACCTCCATTGAAGGTCTAATTGGGAGACGCCGGCGGAGGTGCAGGCCGAGGCCGCCATCCCCGAGAGCTCCACGGTCTCCAGGAAGCCGGGGGAGTCCAGCTTGATCTCGGTGGCCGACGCCACCAGAGCGAAGCTGAGGCCGGGGAACTCCCCGTCGTGAACCCCGCCAGAATCACCGGGGGTTTCACGTCCTCCGGCTCCTCCTTGACCTTCACCGGCGTGTCGTCGCGCCGGCGCAGGCGGAGGCTCCCTCGTGGTGGCGACCGGCGATGCTCGACATCGCGGATCACCACCCCACCGCCTCTGCTGCGCCCTCCTCCGCTGCTGCCGCTGCTCCCGCCGCCGCGAGAGCAGAGGGAGAAGCAGCCGCCGCGTCGCTGACGCTTTGGTGGCGGCGGGGGTGGCGGCCGCAGGATCGGCATCAGCCGCAAGGGCATCGGGTTCCCTATGGCGGTGTGGCGGCGGGCGGCCTCGATGGCACCGGCCACACGTGGTGGGCTTCAGAGTTCCATCGTGCCGGCTTCGGTAGGTGCCGGTCGTACTCCAGCAGCTCCTCCTCGCGCTCCCGCACGAGCCGCGCCCACCAGGCGTTGCGGTTCTCGACCGCATTCTCCGGGCGGTTGCGCTCCTCCTCCGTCATCCTGTCCCGCCGCTTGAGGACAGCGTGGCGGAAGGCCTCGTCGGTGTTGGGGAGCGGCGGCACGGCGAGGCCGCCCCAGCTGATGGCCCAGTCCTTCGGGAGGCGGAAGTCCGGCGGCACGAGGAGGCTATACCGGCCGGTGGAAGGCCCACGCGTCCCCGATCAGAAGGGTGCGCCCCCCCCCCCCCCCCCCCCCCCCAGGTACGATCTACCTGAGCTGCCGCCGGCCTCGTAGTTGTGCATGGTGGCGGCGCTTGGGAGGGTGGTGGAGAGTAGGCTGCCTTGGGAGGAGGAGGAGATGTGTGCGATGGGAGGCGCGGGCGGGTGCTTATATGTACCGGCGAGGGCAGGGCGGGAGGCGGCGAGGCGCCCGAGGGGAACGGCGGTTTGACCGATGGGCAAGTCAGGTGCACCGGCGCGTGGACTGACGCTTCAGCTGGCGGTGCTTCAATGCGCCGCATGGCCTGCCATTCCCGTCACGTCGCTGTCGGCTGCATGCTGTGCATGCTGCGCCGCGCCGCCTGCGCGTCGCTTGGGAAAGCGGCAGCATTAACGCCGCTCATTAAGTCGGGGAAGAAACCGCTCGTGTGTATGACGGGCGGGCCATCCCTGTCGGAGCCTCGAGCCGGACAGTGTCCGGCACCGCGAAGGCAGCCCCCAAAGTTGTAGGCCCTATTCGCGGTGCCGGACAGATTTTGGACCGGACAAAGTCTTTGCGACCCCCGGTGGGACCTGTTTTTTTGTGCTGGCGGAACCCGGGCTAACTTTTACATGCTGCCACTGCCGGCTGCATGCATTTGAAACTACACTAATATACAGTCAACTTTCTGTTCTTTTTGAACAAGCAACTGTATGCATAGGCGTAGTGCACAACACCACGAGTACATCCGAGTTATTCAAAAAACTTTTTTTTTTGTCTCAGCGGTACCGGTGGTGCAGCTGTATGACAGATTCACAGCAGAAACAATCTAGATCGCTGATAGTAGGAGTTGTACTAACATGAAAAAGATAACTGCATCTCTCTTGCAACCGTACCCAAGGCCAGGGTGCACTAATCGTTGCTCTCTAGTCTTTAAACGCGCAACGGTACAAGTGTACTGGTGTCTTGTGGGTATAGCTAGCTTACCTGTATTTATGGAACAGATAGTATGCGCCGTGCTTTGGCAAAAAGCGGCGACATCACCTGTATTTGGCAACAAAGGTTACTTTCAGAGGCATAAACAAAGCTTCGTGCTACAGTTTCTTAAATAGTCGAATCGACAGGTTAACAAATACTTCTCCCTCTGTTATGAATTATAAGATGTTCTATCTTTTTTCTTAATCGGCATTCTAAAATGTACATAGTTCATATTTAGAGCATCTCCCGTCGGGACGCCAATAGGGCCGTCAATATCGCTATTGGGCGTGCCGGACGAAAAATGGCGCCCAGTCACGGCGCCAATAGCCCAGTTTCTTCTGGCTAGGCCCAATAACTCGTTTGGAACGCCTAGCCCACGCCCTCCGCGGCGGGAGCCGTTTGGGTGCGCCGGACGAAACCAAGGGCGACGCCACGTCGGATCCCCACGGGTGGGCCAGCCCTGTCATTGGTACATGAGAATCCTCCAAGTCGTCGTCCCCATTTCCTTGTTGTTCCCATCCTCATTTTTCGTCGCCGCGACCTGCTCGTCGTCCCACCCCGCCTCCCATACCTCTTCTGCCACCATGAATGCATGTGTGATCATGCACAACATGATCATCGAGAGTGAACGCGCAAATCCAGTGGATGATCGTTTCCCATATGAGTTCCAGGGTCCTCTAGCCGATATTGATCACAACGCCACTACGGATCTTGTTGAATACCTCGCTATGCATACGGAGATTCGTGATGAAGTTGTTCATAATCAACTTCAACATGATCTAATGGAGCATTTGTGGATGCTCAAAGGATTGGTCGCTTGAGTTAAATTTATTCGTGATTGTTGAACTTCAATTTATTTTAATTTTATGTGTTAAAAACAATGTAAAATTCAAATTATTTTATTTGTATGTTTAAATTTGAGATAAAATTCAACACATGTGAGGCGTCTATTGGCACCACGAGTGGGGAGCGGCGACGCCAATAGGCGACATCTCATCCGGACGGCGCCAATAGAGCTCGTCTGGGCGCTAATCCGGATGCTCTATTGGCGCCCCGACTAAAGATGCTCTAAAATAGCCAAAATATTTTATAATGAAAAAAGAAAAAAGTCCATTTTTCGTCCTTAATTTGGTACAAAACAAACCCTAAACTTTGTTGATCGATCAAACATTGGGTTTTGATGTTTTTTACCGCTTATAAAAAAACCACATGGCAAAATAAAAAGAACCAGACCGGCACCTAAACTAAACCCGACCCGACTGAGCCCACACCAGTCCAAATAATCGGCAAATTGTTACTCCCCAATCCCCATCATCTAGGTCGTCGTGATTCAACTCCCGACAGCGCCGGGGTCATTGCGCCCGTCGGCGGCACCTCATGCCACTAGCTCGTCTGTCGTCGAGGCACAGCAGCAGTCGGCCGGCGGAGGCAGGCCGGTAGCTGCGTGCGTGCTGAGTAGCTTTAGCTGAGTAGCTAGAGCCGAAGGAGAGAGAATCGCTCCTGTTGGTGCATGTGGATGTGGGGTGTTCTGCATTGTTTTGCTTTGCTACCATTTTCATCAGGTAATGAAGTACCTGTGTAGCTGTGTTGCAAATCGAAGTTGTAATTGTATCAATACAACATGAAATTGTAATGAAGCCGGACACACGCTATTAGTTACTTTGTTGTTTATGTAAGCACACATAGATCCAACGAATAAACACGATCTATCTACTTGCAGCTGAAACCCATGGAAGATGTGAAGAGGTTCTCTTACGTACTAATCTGCACCTTGAGCAAGAAGGCAATTCAATCTTCTTCTAATCTTCCTTCAGGCGGCCAGGCGCGGCAAGATGGACAGTTTGAAAACGGCGGCGTGCGCCGTCGCTGCCAGGGCTTCTCCTGTCGTTTACCTGCACATCGCTGGAAGGCTGGAAGGGAAAGAGAGAGACGAGGTCGCGCGCCTACGATCAGCTGATTCGGCTTTCCTTCTTTTTTTTCTGTTCGGCTGGTTTTTTTTCCCTTTGCGCTCTGGTTTTCTTAGTAAGCGATAAAAAACAGTAAAAAACCCAATGTTTGGTCGATTAGCAAAGTTCAGGGGTTGTTTTGTTCCTAGAAAAATATTTAGAACGAAAAGTAAACTCTTCAGAAAGTTTAAGGACGAAAAATGGACTTTTTTCTTTTATAATTCAAAGCACTGAAGCGCCGGACACAATTTAAACACTGGCGGTGAAGATGCTACCGAACGAAACAGAGGCCATCATTTATCGTCGCGACTCGCTCGTCTGGTGCGCAGAGGAGAGGAGAGGGGAATGGAGGAGACAGGCACGAGTTACGAAATTTGAACCGTCCCCAGGCGAAATGCTGTCCGCACACCGTGACCTGTCCTCCGGGGAGTAACGTTGCGTGGGCTAGCGAGCGCGCGCCGTTAGATCCAGATCACGCGGCCACGACCGGTGAGCTCGCGATTGTCCAAGATCGAGGTCAACCAATATAAAGAAAATGCGGTCAACTTTCTGTTCTTTTTGAACAAGCAACTGTATGCATAGGCGTAGTGCACAACACCACGAGTACATCCGAGTTATTCAAAGCGGTACCGGTGGTGCAGCTGTATGACAGATTCACAGCAGAAACAATCTAGATCGCTGATAGTAGGAGTTGTAGTAACTTGAAAAAGATAACTGCATCTCTCTTGCAACCGTACCCAAGGCCGGGGTGCACTAATCGTTGCTCTCTAGTCTTTAAACGCGCAACGGTACAAGTGTACTGGTGTCTTGTGGGTATAGCTAGCTTACCTGTATTTATGGAACAGATAGTATGCGCCGTGCTTTGGCAAACAGCGGCGACATCACCTGTATTTGGCAACAAAGGTTACTTTCAGAGGCATAAACAAAGCTTCGTGCTACAGTTTCTTAAATAGTCGAATCGGCAGGTTAACAAATACTTCTCCCTCTGTTATGAATTATAAGATGTTCTATCTTTTTTCTTAATCGGCATTCTAAAATGTACATAGTTCATATTTAGAGCATCTCCCGTCGGGACGCCAATAGGGCCGTCAATATCGCTATTGGGCGTGCCGGACGAAAAATGGCGCCCAGTCACGGCGCCAATAGCCCAGTTTCGTCCGGCTAGGCCCAATAACTCGTTTGGCACGCCCAGCCCACGCCCTCCGCGGCGGGAGCCGCTTGGGTGCGCCGGACGAAACCGAGGGCGACGCCACGTCGGATCCCCACGGGTGGGCCAGCCCTGTCATTGGTGTTGGATTTTTACTAGTTTACTAGTGGGGCCTTTGGTCCAAAGCCCAACTTAAAATCCTGAAATTCTCATTGGCCCATTCATGCTAGCAAGTGGTGGAACGTAACTACAAGTTTAGTCCCATACTGCTAGTTGGATGAGAGTTGCACCAGCTTATAAGGTGAGCTGTACTAGCACTTGTATAAGCACAGAAAAGAGAGAGAATAAGAGAATGCCACACGCGCGCTCCTTCTCCGCCGCCCGCCTCGACTCGTCACGACGCGCCGCGCCGCGGGTTGCGAGAATGAGCCGAGCCGATGGCTATCTTTTTGCTGTTCGGGAAAAATTAATGAGTCAATTAATTAGTAATTAACGGACGCGTTAATCACTCAGCCGTTTCCGATTCTTTTGGATCGTGGGGCTGTTACCGACTCGAACGTGGGGCTGCACTCACGTTCTACCCGACTCGCACTACATATACAGGCTGAGCTAACCCTAGCCGTGTGTGCGAACACATGGTCTCCTCGTCGTTCCAGTTCCAGAACCTTGCGCCGCCGTTTTCCAAGTCTTCTCCATCCCGTCTTCCGGCGTACACCGCTAGGTGGGACAGTAGGCCTCCGGAACCCCGCCTCTCGTGATCCTGTACGGAAGAGGGGCGATCAGGTTTTTAGGGAGTGCACTCGCGCGACTACTGGCAGCGATTACTTCCCCAATGACGACTTCTTCCCCGACATCGGCAACCTCCTCATCGACAACATGAGCGACAACGGGGATGGCAGCGGTTCCACTCCCGCTGCGATGTACGTGTTTTTTGTCCTTTCTGTTTCAGATCTTATTACAGTTTCTATTCGTAGTAATGGCTGTAGATTTGATCTCTATGTCTACTGTATTAGTAGATCACATGCTTAGTTTAATATTTGTTCCAGTCATGAATTGTTTCCTATTTTTATGGATTAAATCATATGCTAAATTGCTAATATATTCAACAATCCAAAAACCTGATCATATGCAATTTACTCCAACTGGCTTTGTCGCGTCTATGAAGCCGTTTCCCTTTAAAGGGGTGACCTATAAAAGGTGGCGCATGAGAGCAGTATACTGGTTCCAAAACATGAACTGCTTTGACGCCACCAAAGGCAAGCCTGAAGGCGATCTTACTCCTGCACAGCAGGAGGCCTTTGATAAGCTTGATACCCTATTCAAGGGTGCCCTTCTCAGTGTTCTTTCGACTCCATTGTGGATTCATATATGTCGTTTGATAACGGCAAGGACATGTGGGCTGCGCTCGAGGCCAAGTTTGGTACCTCGGACGCTGGCAGCGAGTTGTATATCATGGAGCAATTCTATGACTACAAGATGACTGAAGAGCGTACTGTTGTTCAACAAGCTCATGAAATTCAGTCACTCGCTAAGGAATTTGAGCACTTTAAGTGTGTGTTGCCGGACAAGTTTGTTGCCGGTGGCATTGTTGCTAAGCTTCCATCTTCATGGAGCAACTTTGCTACTTCTCTGAAACACAAGAGACAGGAATTTTCTGTTTCAGATCTCATTGGGACTCTTGATGTTGAGGAGAAGGCTAGAGCAAAGGACACACATGCTCGAGTTGCTGAGGCTGGTTCTAGTGCCCACGTGGTACAGAAGAAGAATTACCAGCAGCCCAGCAAGTTCAAAAATAATAAGAACAAATCTGATGGCAAAGGCAAGTTTAACATGAAGAACAAGCCGTCTCATTCTACCAACTTTAAGAAGAAGAAGGGATCCTGCCACATTTGTGGTGACCCAAATCATTGGGCTCCTAGATGCCCTAAACGGCAGGAGCAGCGCGAACTTGAGAAGAGCGGCAAGACCGCTAATGTTGTCATGGCCGATACTGATAATGGGTACGGTATAATTCCCACCATTCTTTCAGTTTGTCATTCTCCTGAATGGTTGATTGACACTGGTGCCAATGTACATGTTTGCGCTGATGCCTCCATGTTTTCTTCTTATCAAGTCACAGGGACTTCTCCCGTGCTGATGGGAAACGGGTCACATGCTTTTGTTCGTGGTGTTGGTACGGTCGATCTGAAGTTTACTTCGGGGAAGATCGTGCACCTGAAGAACGTTCATCATGTTCCCTCCATCAATAAGAATCTCGTCAGTGGTTCACTCCTATGTCGAGATGGTTTTAAGTTGGTATTTGAGTCCAATAAAGTTGTAATTTCTAAGTATGGACAATTTGTTGGAAAAGGCTATGAGTGCGGAGGCTTGTTCCGCCTGTCTTTGTCAGAAATTTGCACTAAAGTTGTTAATCATGTTTGCCATGATAATGAGTCTAATATTTGGCATTCACGACTTTGTCATATTAACTTTGGTTGCATGACGCGATTAGCCAATATGAGTTTAATTCCGAAATTCACCACTGTCAAAGGTTCCAAGTGTCAAGTATGTGTTCAAGCTAAACAACCTCGCAAGTCCCATAAGACTGCGGAGGCAAGAAACTTGGCACCACTGGAGCTTATACATTCTGATCTCTGTGAGATGAATGGCATGTTAACTAAAGGTGGAAAGAAATATTTCATGACACTGATCGATGACTCCACTCGTTATTGCTATGTATATCTTCTGAAATCAAAAGATGAAGCTTTAAATTATTTCAAGATCTATAAAGCTGAAGCAGAGAACCAACTTGATCGAAAGATTAAGAGGCTTAGGTCTGATCGTGGTGGAGAGTATTTTTCCAATGAATTTGATTCTTTTTGTGCGGAACATGGTATAATCCATGAGAGGACGCCTCCCTATTCACCTCAGTCAAATGGGGTGGCCGAAAGAAAGAACCGTACTCTAACTGATTTGGTTAACGCCATGTTAGATACATCGGGTCTTTCCAAGGTATGGTGGGGGGAGGCGCTAATGACAGTGTGTCATGTCCTAAACCGAGTTCCCACAAAGAATAAAACCATTACTCCATTTGAGGAATGGGAAAGGAAAAGATTGAAACTCTCTTACCTACGTGCTTGGGGTTGTTTGGCTAAAGTCAATATACCAATTCCCAAGAAGCGAAAGCTTGGACCAAAAACCGTAGATTGTGTTCTTCTGGGTTATGCTTTTCACAGCATTGGTTATAGATTTTTGATAATAAAGTCTGAGGTATCCGACATGCATGTTGGTACAATTTTGGAGTCGAATGATGCGACTTTCTTTGAGAACATATTTCCTATGAAGGATATGTCTGGCTCATCTAATCAGGAGATACCCTTTTCATCGAGTCAGGATTTAATTGCAATTCCTGAAACCACCATTTCGATAGAACACGTTGAGGATGACAATGAAGCTCCTATTAGGAGCAAGAGACAGAGGACTGCAAAGTCCTTTGGTGATGATTTCATTGTGTATCTCGTGGATGACTCACCCAATACCATTTCAGAAGCTTATGCATCACTTGATGCTGACTACTGGAAGGAAGCCGTCCGTTGCGAGATGGATTCCATTTTGGCTAATGGTACTTGGGAAATCACTGATCGTCCTTATGGGTGCAAACCTGTAGGATGTAAGTGGGTGTTTAAGAAAAAGCTTAGGCCCGATGGTACAATTGAAAAATACAAGGCAAGGCTTGTGGCCAAGGGTTATACCCAGAAAGAAGGTGAAGACTTCTTTGATACTTACTCACCTGTGGCCAGGTTGACCACTATTCGAGTGCTACTTTCATTGGCTGCCTCACATGGTCTTCTCGTTCATCAAATGGACGTTAAGACGGCTTTCCTTAATGGAGAGTTAGATGAGGAAATTTATATGGATCAGCCAGATGGTTTCGTAGTACCTGGTCAAGAAGGCAAGGTGTGCAAGTTATTAAAATCTCTATATGGCCTTAAGCAAGCTCCTAAGCAATGGCACGAAAAGTTTGAAAGAACTTTGACTGCTGCTGGCTTCATTGTAAACGAAGGTGACAAATGTGTGTACTATCGCCATGGTGGGGGCGAGGGAGTTATCCTTTGTCTGTATGTCGATGACATACTGATATTTGGAACAAACCTTGATTTAATCAAGGAAGTTAAAGATTTCTTATCTCGTTGTTTTGAGATGAAGGATCTAGGAGTAGCTGATGTTATCTTGAACATCAAGCTGCTGAGAGGTGACGATGGTGGGATTACTCTGCTTCAGTCTCACTATGTGGAAAAGGTCTTGAGTCGTTTTGGGTACAGCGAATGCAAGCCTTCTCCAACACCATATGATCCTAGTGTGTTGCTTCGAAAGAATCGACGGATTGCTAGAGATCAACTGAGATATTCTCAGATTATTGGCTCGCTTATGTATTTGGCGAGTGCCACTAGGCCTGACATCTCTTTTGCTGTAAGCAAGTTGAGCCGGTTTGTTTCTAATCCAGGAGATGATCATTGGCATGCTCTTGAGAGAGTTATGCGTTATTTAAAAGGCACTGCGAGCTATGGAATTCACTATTCCGGTTATCCAAGGATACTGGAAGGTTATAGTGATTCAAATTGGATATCTGATGCTGATGAGATTAAGGCTCACAGCACTAGACACAGCCACTGTTGAAGCAGAGTGGCTTCGTGAGCTCTTGATGGACTTACCTGTGGTTGAAAAACCAATACCCGCTATCCTTATGAACTGTGATAATCAAACTGTGATTGTTAAAATAAACAGTTCTAAGGATAATATGAAGTCATCAAGGCATGTGAAGAGGAGATTGAAATCTGTCCGAAAATTGAAGAACTCCGGAGTTATTGCGTTGGATTATATCCAAACATCTAAAAATTTGGCAGATCCCTTCACAAAGGGTTTATCACGTAATGTGATAGATAATGCATCGAGAGAGATGGGTTTGAGACCCAATTTGTAAGTTGTCCACGGTGGTAACCTACTCTATGTGATCGGAGATCCCGTGAATTAGAAGTGGGAGACAAGCTGTTGGTCAGCTGGGAGGAGAGTATTCCTTAATATTATTTATCCCACTCAGATGCAATACTCTCATGTTCCTGATCTGTATGGCAGGTTGATATTTATCTTAATGTGTTCCGATTGACTTACTTCTATAAGCAAAGATGTTGTCCTACAAAGCATCTTTTGAGGAACACACCTATATGAGTCTGACTGTTAAACGTCGCAGTCTATAAGAGTTGGGTTCTCTCTAGTAAGCTCATGAAAGGCTTTGGAGTATGACGTATAAGCTCCACCCGCGGGGAAGCCTTGCGGCAGCCTAGTATCGGTCTAGACGTTATGTGAATCTAGTATCGCAGAAAACTTGTAGTTCAAGGCATAGTCCACTATCAAGTTGTGAACTAGCATAGCATAATGTTCTAAGTGGAAGTTCAACTTAACAGTCTCCACTAAGTACCGGTATATAAAACAATGTTTTGGAACTGAATGATAAGATGTGCTAATGAGACTTTGTGGGGGATTGTTGGATTTTTACTAGTTTACTAGTGGGGCCTTTGGTCCAAAGCCCAACTTAAAATCCTGAAATTCTCATTGGCCCATTCATGCTAGCAAGTGGTGGAACGTAACTACAAGTTTAGTCCCATACTGTTAGTTGGATGAGAGTTGCACCAGCTTATAAGATGAGCTGAACTAGCACTTGTATAAGGCATAGAAAAGAGAGAGAATAAGAGAATGCCACACGCGCGCTCCTCCTCCGCCGCCCGCCTCGACTCGTCACGACGCGCCGCGGGTTGCGGGAATGAGCTGAGCCGATGGCTATCTTTTTGCTGTTCGGGAAAAATTAATGAGTCAATTAATTAGTAATTAACGGACGCGTTAATCACTCAGCCGTTTTCGATTCTTTTGGATCGTGGGGCTGTTACCGACTCGAACGTGGGGCTGCGCTCACGTTCTACCCGACTCGCACTACATATACAGGCTGAGCTAACCCTAGCCGTGTGTGCGAACACATGGTCTCTCGTCGTTCCAGTTCCAGAACCTTGCGCCGCCGTTTTCCAAGTCTTCTCCATCCCGTCTTCCGGCGTACACCGCTAGGTGGGACAGTAGGCCTCCGAAACCCCGCCTCTCGTGATCCTGTACGGGAGAGGGGCGATCAGGTTTTTGGGGAGCGCACTCGCGCGACTACTGGCAGCGATTACTTCCCCAACGACGACTTCTTCCCCGACATCGGCAACCTCTTCATCGACAACATGAGCGACAACGGGGATGGCAGCGGTTCCACTCCCGCTGCGATGTACGTGTTTTTGTCCTTTCTGTTTCAGATCTTATTACAGTTTCTATTCGTAGTAATGGCTGTAGATTTGATCTCTATGTCTACTGTATTAGTAGATCACATGCTTAGTTTAATATTTGTTCCAGTCATGAATTGTTTCCTATTTTTATGGATTAAATCATATGCTAAATTGCTAATATATTCAACAATTGGTACATGAGAATCCTCCAAGTCGTCGTCCCCATTTCCTCGTCGTTCCCATCCTCATTTCCCGTCGCCGCGACCTGCTCGTCGTCCCACCCCGCCTCCCATACCTCTTCTGCCACCATGAATGCATGTGTGATCATGCACAACATGATCATCGAGAGTGAACGCGCAAATCCAGTGGATGATCGTTTCCCATATGAGTTCCAGGGTCCTCTAGCCGATATTGATCACAATGCCACTGCGGATCTTGTTGAATACCTCGCTATGCATACGGAGATTCGTGATGAAGTTGTTCATAATCAACTTCAACATGATCTAATGGAGCATTTGTGGATGCTCAAAGGATTGGTCGCTTGAGTTAAATTTATTCATGATTGTTGAACTTCAATTTATTTTAATTTCATGTGTTAAAAACAATGTAAAATTCAAATTATTTTATTTGTATGTTTAAATGTGAGATAAAATTCAAGACATGTGAGGCGTCTATTGGCACCACGAGTGGGGAGCGGCGATGCCAATAAGCGACATCTCATCCGGACGGTGCCAATAGAGCTCGTCTGGGCGCTAATCCGGATGCTCTATTGCGCCCCTCTAAAATAGCCAAAAATATTTTATAATAAAAAAGAAAAAAAGTCCATTTTTCGTCCTAAATTCGGTACAAAACAAACCCTAAACTTTGTTGATCGATCAAACATTGGGTTTTGATTTTTTTACCGCTGATAAAAAAACCACATGGCAAAATAAAAAGAACCAGACCGGCACCTAAACTAAACCCGACCCGACTGAGCCCACACCAGTCCAAATAATCGGCGAATTGTTATCTTGTTCGATTCCCCAATCCCCATCATCTAGGTCGTCGTGATTCAACTCCCGACAGCGCCGGGGTCATTGCGCCCGTCGGCGGCACCTCATGCCACTAGCTTGTATGTCGTCGAGGCACAACAGCAGTTGGCCGGCGGAGGCAGGCCGATAGCTGCGTGCGTGCAGCGTGCTGAGTAGCTTTAGCTGATACTCCCTCCGTTCCACATTACTTGACTTTTAAATGAATGTATCTAGACACAAAATGAATTTAGGGACATTCATTTAGAAGTCAAGTAATATGGAAGGAGGGAGGAGTAGCTAGAGCCGAAGGAGAGAGAATCGCTCCTGTTGGTGCATGTGAATGTGGTGCTCTGCATTGTTTTGCTTTGCTACCATTTTCATCAGGTAATGAAGTACCTCTGTAGCTGTGTTGCAAATTGAAGTTGTAATTGTATCAATACAATATGAAATTGTAATGAAGCCGGACATACGCTATTAGTTACTTTGTTGTTTATGTGTAAGCACACATAGATCCAACGAATAAACACGATCTATCTACTTGCAGCTGAAACCCATGGAAGATGTGAAGAGGTTCTCTTACGTACTAATCTGCACCTTGAGCAAGAAGACAATTCAATTTGAGATATTAGCACTGGGGGTACAAATACTTGCAAAGGTGGAGCACTTTCATACAACAACTTGCAAATGTGAAAAAAATCATACAAATACTTGTCAATGTTGTGCAAATTCATACAAAACGGACATGTGGACGACACGTGGGTGCAAGGTGGACGCCAGGTGGACATGCCAGTGTGCATCTCTGCGCGCGTGGACTGGATTTTTGCAGAAAACCCCCTGGATTTTTTCAGTCGCACAGAAAGGTCAATCCCCAAATCGAAACACGAATCCCTAACCCTAGCTCTCTCCAGCGACGGCACGGCAGGAGTTAAGGACTACCAACCCTGGTTCTAAATTTTTTCTGAGCACAAATAAATCAATAGAGAATGGACAAGAGAAGGAGCATTTGGCAACATTGTACTGGTCTTATGATGCTTGCAAAAGAGGGTTTCTTGAAGGTTGCAGGCCAGTCATTTGTATTGATGGTTGCCACATCAAAACCAGATACAAGGGGCAATTACTAACTGCAGTTGGTATTGATCCAAACGATTGCATCTATCCAATAGCAATGGGAGTAGCTGAAGTGGAATGTACAAGTTCCTGGGAGTGGTTTCTAACAACACTAAGGGATGATCTCAATATCACAAATACTTCTCATTTCACAATCATGAGTGACAAGCAAAAGGTAATTGTCATATATTTTTTAACTCAGGGTTTCTCTGCCTTGGCATCAGTCCAGTGTATGCTTGCTTATGTAAACTGTGAGTTTCTCTGCCAAGTTAGCTATACATGGAGTTTCTCACTGATGTAAATGATTAATTTGTGTAGGGACTCATTAAGGCAGTGAAGACTGTGTTTCCTGATGCAGAACACAGACATTGTGTTAGGCATCTGTACCAAAATTTTCACAAGAAGCATAAAGGGGAAACACTGAAGAAAGATTTGTGGGCCATTGCATAAAGGGGAAACAAGAAGCAACTCAGTGAGGAACCTGGACGGTGCTGGGTCATGCCATTGCACAAATCCACACCCACCGTGCTACATAGTTCAATGGCAGTTCATTAGAGGGAGGGCACGAATCAGATCGCAGAGGAAACTCAGATCAATGGCACGAATCAGATCGATTAGAGGGAGGGCGTACGCACTCACCAGCGCATCAGGGCAGGCGTAGTACCTCCTGCCTGGATTTTGACGGCTCCAGGAGATCCATCTCGGCGCCTTGCGCCGCGGCTCGCAGACGCAGTCGCAGTACACCGGCGGCTCGTACGCCATGGGGCTCTGTCGATACTGAACCGGCGACCAGGAGCGCTGGTTCTCCCTCCTGCCGCTGGCTCGACGGAACCCAGGAGCGCAAGAACCCGACGAGAACGACATCGCCCAGTCGTCGCCCGCCGCCGTGCCGTCGCTGGAGAGAGCTAGGGTTAGGGATTCGTGTTTCGATTTGGGGATTGACCTTTCTGTGCGACTGAAAAAATCCAGGGGGTTTTCTGTAAAAATCCAGTCCACGCGCGCAGAGATGCACACTGGCATGTCCACCTGGCGTCCACCTTGCACCCACGTGTCGTCCACATGTCCGTTTTGTATGAATTTGCACAACATTGACAAGTATTTGTATGATTTTTTTCACATTTACAAGTTGTTGTATGAAAGTGCTCCACCTTTGCAAGTATTTGTACCCCCAGTGCTAATATCTCATTCAATTTTCTTCTAATCTTCCTTCAGGCGGCCAGGCGCGGCAAGATGGACAGTTTGAAAACGGCGGCCTGCGCCGTCGCTGCCAGGGCTTCTCATGTCGTTTACCTGCACATCGCTGGAAGGGAAAGAGAGAGATGAGGTCGCGCGCCTACGATCAGCTGATTCGGCTTTCCTTCTTTTTTCTGTTCGGCCGGTTGGTTATGAGCGTGGTTTTTTTTCCTTTGCGCTCTGGTTTTCTTAGTAAGCGATAAAAACAGTAAAACCCAATGTTTGGTCGATTAGCAAAGTTCAGGGTTGTTTTGTTCCTAGAAAAATATTTAGAACGATAAGTAAACTCTTCAGAAAGTTAATTTAAGGACGAAAAATAGAGTTTTTTTCTTTTATAATTTGTTAGCGGCCCAAAGTCAGCCCACGCTCAACCAGCGTATTGGGAGGCCCAAGGCCTCTCTCAGCCCAAAAGACCGGCCTGAAGGGAGAGGTTTGCCCAGCTATATAAGCTGGTGTCGGCCTCCCTCAACTGGCGAGGTGGGACTAAACTCGGTGCGTCCACCGGTTCGTCGCACAGCCGTGCCGTCCGTTCGAGTGCCTGGCATCCAATCCCCCTAAACAAGGACGATGCAGATCGGCAGCCCACCTAATAGCCACGCGTACGCTAGCTCTGATACCAGGATGTAAACACTGGCGGTGAAGATGCTACCGAACGAAACAGAGGCCATCATTTATCGTCGCGACTCGCTCTCGTCCTGTCAAAATCCGAAATGGATGCATGGTAATCACCTTTCACCTCGACCAGGACAGCAAACAATCGGTCGGCGCGTTCGCACCGCCACTGAGTAGTCGAACTGAGACCGATACCACTGCCGGGTCGTTGCATTATTGACCCAGGAATAGCACGGGTACGTACGACGTCCAGTCGATCGATCGATGCATCATCCAGTCCTCACCCAGACTGACAAGTGACGGCATCCATGGCGATTGATAGAGAGTGATAGTGGGTGCGGTGGCCGGGAAAGCGTACGGTCGACGTGATGCGGCGACGCTCAACGTGCTCGTGTCGACATTCATGGCGACATCTTCTCCGTGCGCTAGCAGCTGCCCGCTGCACCCTACGGTGAAACGCCGGCGCAAGCAAAGGGGCGGAAAAGGGGAAGGGACCGCCAGCTAGCTAGCTAGCTAGCCACACGGTCATGATGTGTCATCCTTTAGTCATCTGGATGGATCGACACTCACCTGGATCGCCAGCTGCTGCGTCCGTGGACGCACTGTTCGATAGTTTCAAGCAGCTGATCAGATGACACTTTTCAAGAGCGGGGTAGAAGCCTCCAACTGAGGGCCAGGATATTCGTCAGCACTCAGGATAATGCTCTTCCCAAGTTCCAACCTCGCCCGCCTTTATCTCACAACCCACAGAGGCCACACGTACATACGCTGCCCTGCCTGCTGGTGGAATCGCCACTCCTAATTTCAGAAATGAGTGTCTGCTGCTTTTCTCTGAACTACCAGGGTGGCCCTCGCAAATGCCAGGGCATCATTACTAACTATATCAAAGCTGTCGGAATCGCCGGCCTGAGAGCGCTCCGCTCTCACTGTAGTACTGTAGCTAGCTACAGTGTTAGCTACAGTACTACAGTGCAGCGATCCCGGCCGTCCGTCGACGATCCGACGGCCCTCGCGAGGCGTCGATGACGCTTTTGCAAAAAAAACCCTCACAAAGCCGATAATCGAACCCGCAGTCCACATTTCCCCGCGTACAGGGACCTGACGAAAAATTTAGAGGTCCTTAGTGCAAAATCGCCCGCAGATCCCCCCTCCCCTTCTCTCTCCCGCGACGACCTCCGGCGCCGCCGCCGCCGCCGCGCGCGCCCCCGCCGGTCCGCCCCTTCCCGCTCAGATCGACGGCTACCGGACGCTCCGCCGTCGCCGCCTCCCCCTCCTCGCCGACGGCCGCGTGCCGGAATGGCGCGAGCACGGCGGAATCGCCCGCGGCGCGCTCGGGTCCTCCGCCGCATCCAGCCGCCGCCGGCGACGCTCCGGCGTCCTTAAAGCGGCGGCGCCGCCTCTCCCGGCCTCCCCGCGTCGAGGCGCGTCGAACGCGCGCGCCCGCGCGTCTCGCCTCGCCGTGCTTCGTCGCCGGCGTCCGCGCCGCCGCCGCGGCAGCTCTGCCCGCTGCTGACGTCGTCGCCACATCACGGTGGGCCGGGCTGGCCTAGCCGGCCTGCTAGCTAGGCCGGGCTGCTGTGCAGCTCGGCCGGCCTTTTTTTTTCCCCTCTGTTTTTATTTTCCTATTTTAAAAACTTTTATAACTTTCAAAAATACAACTCCAAATAAAAAATTTCTAAAAATAAAAAATGGTCATTTCAAATATTTCGGGACCTTTTCCAATCTATTTGAAATCCACTGCATAAAATAAAAAATATTACGTGCATTTCCAAAATCGAAAAACGAGACCAAATTCCACATAATTTACAAAAAAAGAAAAACGAAAAAAATCGATTAGATGAATATTTCCATAAAATGCAAATTCATCTACAAATACTAAATTCCACAAAATTGTAAAAAAAATGCCAAAAAAACATTTCCAAATTAAACACAACCAAATTACACGGGAGTGTGACCAAAAAAGAAAAAAACTGCAAAACAAAAAGAATTGCCAAAATTAGCGTGGAAAAAAAAACAAACGAATGAATATTTCAAAAAAAAAATACAAATTCAACTGTTCTAACTATACCTTGCTTACAAATTGAATTTAATGTGAAATATTAAAAAAAAAAATGATAATATTTGACTAAATCAGCTGAACTTCCAAAAAAAATGCATATTTTCATACTCTCCACACAAAATATGCATTTACAAAAACACAATAATTTCCAGACGATAATATTTGACTACATCGGACGAATTAACATGAATAATTGCATATAATACAAATACATATCTCCTAATTATGGATTGAATTTGAATTGCATCTAATAAATTTTAAAAAAAGTATTTCCTCTAATTATTGATCTAAGATGAAAATCTAATAGCAATTCAAATAGTTCAAATAATTTCCAGACGATAATATTTTTACTACACCAGACGAATTTCCAAAAAATAGAGAAATGCAAACAATATATAAAAAACATATTAAATGTGCATTTCCCATTATAGACTTCAATTTAAGATTAATAATCTTTGAACATTTCAAATTGCTTTAAAAAAATAGAGGTACTCTAAAATATATCAACATGCTCACAAAAACAAAAATGCCAACTATTTACAGAAAAAAGTGTTGGAACATTTTGAATTTGTGAAAATTTGAAAAGAAACAATATGCACTCTCCATAATTATGTAAAGTTGTATTTAACAGATGCTCACACTATGTATTCCCTTTAATTATGTACTCTAATTGAACATCTCAATTAAGCAAAATATTGACAACAAAAACTAAATTAACTTCCTCTAAATATGAAATTCAAATGCAATTCCTCAAATTATTTATGCCAACATATAAACATAATCAAACATTCAAATTTGCTAAGTATTTGAAATTACCCTACCATTAAAAAACAAATTTGGCCAACATTTATATATAATTCTAACACATTTGCTCTCATTACATTACAGATTTCATGGCAACATACAAACATATTTAAATACATCAATTTGGTAATTGTTCGGATATTCTCTAAACTATATAAAAAATGCTCAGAAAAAACCAACACTAACTATGTATGGCAAAACAAAAATGTAAAATTCAGTTGACTAAACGTAGGATTTTCCACTCATTATAGAATTACTTTCCAAAATAATAATAATACAATATTTTAGACTCAAGTTAAACATTTCATCGCATATCATCACAACTATTTATTTCATATCATCGCAACTCAAATTTAAAAAAAAATTCCAAATACCGATCATTTCGACAAAACCTAAATGCATTCCTTCTTTAAAAAAAGAATTTGAATTTAAAAAATACTTATATAACGTATTTCTTCTGATTAAGTAGATTAATTAAAGATCTATATCAGACTACAAACATACTTCACCATTTAAATTCGCAAAAAAAAAAATTACTTCGGACGACAAATTACGACGAATTCTAACATTTCAAAACACAACGTCCCAAATGGGGCCTACTAAATGATGGAATATAAGGCCTGTTTATATTTAATTTCAACGAATATTTTCTTTTTATGATCTACAAAAGATAAAATAAATATGGAAAATTTCAAGTTTTGTTTAAGAAAAAAATGATCAAAAAGGAAGTACTGTTTATGCAATATTCCAAAACCTTAAACAAAAGACAATGGAGACATTTTTTACAATGTCAAAACTACAAACACACTTCATCATTTAAATTCACTTAAAAAAATGAAGTTACTTCGAACGACAAATTACGACGAATTTTAACATTTCAAAACACAACGTCCCGAATGGGGCCTACTGAACGATGGAATATAAGGTCTGTTCATATTTAATTTCAATGAATATTTTTTTTTTACGACCTACTGATACGTCTGCGACGTATCTATAATTTCTTATGATCCATGCTTGTTTTCATACCATTTGCTACATGTTTTGTTTACATCTTATAGCATTTTTATGCATTTTTGGAACTAACATATTAACAAGATGCCCCAGTGCCAGTTCCTGTTTTCTGCTGTTTTTCCGTTTCAGAAAAGTACTTAAGGAAATATTCTCGGAATTGGACGGGACAAAAACCCAGGATCTTATAATTTTGTCACGCACACGGAGTCCAAAGGGGAGCCGAAGACGCACCAGAGGGCGACCACACCCTAGGGTGGCGCGGCCCACCTGTCTGCCGCGCCACCAGGTGGTGTGGCCCCCTCGGGCCTCCACCGACGCCGCCCTTTCGCCTATATAATCCCCCCGACGAGAAAACCCTAAGTACCCGATCAAAATTCCAGAAAAACATCCGTCGCCGCCGCCGTCGTCAACCCTAGTTCGGGAGGGTTCTGAAGCTCTCCTCGGCACCCTGCCGGAGAGGGGAATCATCGCCGGAGGGCTCTACACCACCATGCCCGCCTCCGGACAGATGTGTGAGTAGTTCATCCTTGGACTACGGGTCCATGCAGTAGCTAGATGGTAGTCTTCTCCTCTTGTGCTATCATGTTTAGATCTTGTGAGCTGCCTATCATGATCAAGATCATCTTATTGTAATGCTACATGTTGTGTTTGCTAGGATCCGATGAATAGAGAAGTACCTTGTGATGTTGATTATTGATATTATCATGTCTATGTTATTTGTGATCTTGCATGCTTTCCGGTACTTGTAATTGCCTTGATCAAGTAGTTGCTTGTATCTCCAAGAGAGAGTATTTATGCTAGATAGTGGGTTCGGTCCCTGTGTGCCTTGGCTTGAGTGACAGAAACATATAAGGACGGGGGAGTGCCGTTGCTACTAGGGAGTAAACTTTATGCACAGTTCTTCATGCAATTGTCTGTTGCTTGCAACTTAATACTGGAGAGATTTTACGGTATGTTATCTCAAAGGTGGACTATTTAGGCATAGGCGTATGCTTGGAACAACTATCTATGTATTTTGTCGTAATGCCCAAAGCATCTCATATAGATATCAACATCCTCTGTATTATGCAATGTTCATGCATTGTCATGCATTCTCTATTCTGTCAATTGCCCAGCTGTAATTTGTTACCCAGCATGTGTAGTATTTTATTTATGGAGAAGACACCACTAGTGAACTGTGGACCCCGGTCTATTCTTTTACATCTGCAATTAAATCAACTGCTCTACTGCTTTCATTTACTGCAAACAAGATTCCTTCCACACATACATTTAATCCTTTGTATTCAGCAAGGCCGGTGAGATTGACAACCTCACTGCTTCGTTGGGGCAAAGTAGTTTGATTGTGTTCTGCAGGTTCCACTGTCTCCCCTGCAACAGCTCTTTTTCTGGCGCCATTGCAGTTGTGGACAATCTTCTGAAGCATTTCTCACTCCTACTGGTTCGATAACCTTGGTTTCTAACTGAGGGAAAACTTGCTGCTGTGCTCCTCAAACCTTCCTCTTGGGGTGCCCAACGAAGCGTGATTGATTAACACCTCTCGCGCTATCAAGCTCTTTTTCTGGCGCCGTTGCCGGGGAGTTAAGAGTGCTCAGTACGAAGCTTCTCGAAGTATCAAACTTCTCACTCCTCCGTCAACAGCTCTTTCTGGCGCCGTTGCCGGGGAGTAGAGAAGCTTCTGCAAGGGGAGTCTCTCAGTTCCAATCTCTTTACTTTGTTTTAGTCTTGCTTATTATTATTGCTTTGTCTTGTTTTGCTTTCTTATATCAAAAACACAAAAAAATTAGTGTAGAATTTATCTTGTTGCTTTCCTATATCAAAAACCCAAAAAAAAATTAGTTACTTGTTTAATCTTGTTCAATTCGGTTTACCTTGTTTTCCTCAAAAATGAGTACTGCTGAAAACACTAAGTTGTGTGACTTCACTAGTACTAATAATGATGATTTCATATGTACTCCTATTGCTCCACCTGCTGCTAAGACAAAATTTTATGAGATCAAACCTGCTTTGTTAAATCTTGTTATGAAAGAGCAATTTTCTGGTGCTGTTATTGATTTGAAAGAGGGCAACATTAGATATCAATTCCCTCTTAAGAAAGGTATGTAACACTTACCTAGGAATAGAATGAAGTCACCTTTTGACTCTATTGTTAGAGCAAATTATCGTTTTGATGCTTCTTCTCTTGGAAATACTTGATGTTCACTTTCTGCGCCTAGCTGAAAGGCGTTAAAGAAAAGCGCTTATGGGAGACAACCCATCATTTTATTTTCAGTATCTTTTCTTTTATTTGAGTCAAGAAGTTTGTTTACTTCTGTAGCAACTTTCTTGTATCTTTATTTTCTTGCAATGTTGTGCCAAGTAAGGTCTCTAGTAGAAAGTTTTTGCTATATTTGGATTTCTGCACAGGAAACAGATTTCTGTCTGTCACCGTTAAATTCGTCATTTATTCCAGAAGCGACGAAATGCTTTGAGATTTTGTGTGCTGAATCTTCATATATGTATGAAACTTTTTCTAGTTCAGTGATTTTCGATTTGAGCAAGTCTAGTGCCTCGAAAAAATTCGTCTTTACAGACTGGTCAGATTTTGACAGATTCTGCCTTTTATTGTGCATTGCTTCCCTTGCGATGTTTATTTGGATCTTTTTGATTCTTTGAGCATCAGTGGATGTAGCTAATGTTATAATGCATTAAGGTGTGCTTGTGTCACAGTAGAACTTGTGAATTTTTGGTTTATGCACTAACCCTCTAATAAGAATTACTTTGAGTTTGATGTGGTGGAAGTTTTCAAGTAAGCAAAAAGGACAATATGATGAGATCAAGAACAGTGAAAAGCCTAAGCTTGGGGATGCCCCGGTGGTTCATCCCCAGCAAATTCAAGAAGACTCAAGCATCTAAGCTTGGGGATGCCCAAGGCATCCCCTTCTTCATCGACAAAACTATTAGGTCATCTCTAGTGATACTATATTTTTATTCCACTACATCTTATGTATTTTGCTTGGAGCGTCTGTTTTTATTTTGAGTGTGTGTTTTAGTTTGCTTAATAAGTTGGATCCTAGCATTCTTGTGTGGGAGAGAGACACGCTCCGCTTTTTCATATGAATACTCTTGTGCTTCGCTTATATTTGTTGAGTATTCTTAGCTACTGTCTGTTTTCTAGTAAGCTCTCGCTTTTAGCATGTTATCTTGTTTAGAGCTGCTAGTTCTTTGTGTTAAGCTCTCTTTTGTTTCACTCTTATTTGTTAGAGAGTTGTTTTAGTTGCTTGGTTGATGTGTTAGATTGGAAAATGCTATGCTTGTGATAGTGGTATGAAATAGATAAAAGCTGCATAGTCTTGTAGATCATTGTGTAGATAACTTGCTCCTCTTCAATTGTTTTGAGGTATTAAAATAACTAATGGTTAAAATATATTGGTTAATGTTGTTAAAATCTGATTAGTGAAGATGTGTTAGTAGAGCGTGGAGCCGTACTTTTCTGAACTAAAAACAACTTAAGTCAATGGTGCTTTAGTGTCGTGATTTCCTCTTAGTTGAAAAGAAGTTTCTAATGGTATAGTTACTGCAACGGTCGGGGAAGCCAACGGGGCACTTGTGTCGCCGCCACGATCTCTCTCGGGGTGTCTCTAACCATTTGTAAAACTTTGATACTGTTAGTTGTTTGCAATATACGACATGCTATGTGAGTTTTTGGTTTTTGGCACTTCCACCTCCATATTTTGCTAGCCTCTTCGGTACTTTGCATTGCCCTTTTTCACATTGAGATTGGTGCATACTTCGCAAGTACATCCAACCCCGTGGGAGATCTTCATCTTGTTCTCCTACACATAAGCCAACTATCTTCCTCAAAACAGCCACCATATCTACCTATCACAGCATTTCCATAGCTGTTCCGAGATACATTGCCATGCAACATCCATCATTTACATTACATGACTTTATGTCATTTTACTTCATTACCATATAGTATTGCTTGACCATTTGAGTTAGTGTGATGCGTGGTTTTCCACATGTGTTACATCTTTTCCACACTACGCTCGGTCTTGCATATCCACCATACACCATGTATTAGTCTTTGAGTTTTGAGTACACCAAAAAGTGTGATGATCATCTTGTAAAATAGAGTGTTGCCTCTACCTGTGAGCATATTGAAAAGAGTCCAAAGTGGCCAATCAAAAGAGTTCAAAAGAGACCAATGAGAGAAAAATATAAAAGAGCCACAAAGGCCTCAAAAAGCAAAAAGCAAAAAAAGAGAAAAAGAAAAAAAAAATATAAAATGAGAGAGGGGGCAACACTAATATCCTTTTATTCCACACTTGTGCTAGTAGCACCTACATCATTGTAGTGAGTTTTCATGCTTCATTAGTATAACTATGTGGGGACCAAACGTTATAGAACTTGGCTTGTATATTCCAACGATGAGCCTCCTCAAGTGAGCTCTAGGTCTTCATGAACAAGCAAGTTGGATGCACCCCCACTAGTTCCATTGGAGAGCTTCCATTCATATAGCTCTATGTGCATCCATTGCATGGCAATCACTACTCCTCATTCAGTGTCTACTACGGGACTTCCTCTTGTCTTGTGGTTACCTCTTCCACTGTTTGAGCCTTTCTTTTTGGCCTTCCAAACCCCCATTATTATTCTCTTTGCCATAACCTCATGGTGCCAAGCCTTCTTCTTGCTTGTATTAGTTGAGTAGACTACATAACAGTTGATAAGTAAGTGGATGGATTAAGGACACTTGACTTGAGCTTGGCTATTTCTATTATTAACTGAATTTGATGCTTTGAAGATTGATTGACATTTTACATTGGAGACACAATTTACTATTCTTCTTTCTAAACCTTATGTATGGTTCCTAGTCTCCAACACGCTGATTCATGAAAAGTTCTAGCTTCTTTTAGCTAGCATTTGTTAATCATTGTTTGCTTAATGTCAACTATAGACAATTGTTTTGGATCACCTTATTCACATCATGTGTTTTGCATTACTATGTTGATCTAGATTGTGAATTTGCATGTCTCCTAAGAAATTATTTGTTATCGTTCTGCCTACTCGAGGACGAGTAGAACTAAGCTTGGGGATGCTGATACGTCTGCGACGTATCTATAATTTCTTATTATCCATGCTTGTTTTCATACCATTTGCTACATGTTTTGTTTACATCTTATAGCATTTTTATGCATTTTTGGAACTAACATATTAACAAGATGCCCCAGTGCCAGTTCCTGTTTTCTGCTGTTTTTTCCGTTTCAGAAAAGTACTTAAGGAAATATTCTCGGAATTGGACGGGACAAAAACCCAGGATCTTATAATTTCGTCACGCACACGGAGTCCAAAGGGGAGCCGAAGACGCACCAGAGGGCGACCACACCCTAGGGTGGCGCGGCCCACCTGTCTGCCGCGCCACCAGGTGGTGTGGCCCCCTCGGGCCTCCACCGACGCCGCCCTTTCGCCTATATAATCCCCCCGACGAGAAAACCCTAAGTACCCGATCAAATTTCCAGAAAAACATCCGTCGCCGTCGCCGTCGTCAACCCTAGTTCGGGAGGGTTCTGAAGCTCTCCCCGGCACCCTGCCGGAGAGGGGAATCATCGCCGGAGGGCTCTACACCACCATGCCCGCCTCCGGACAGATGTGTGAGTAGTTCATCCTTGGACTACGGGTCCATGCAGTAGCTAGATGGTAGTCTTCTCCTCTTGTGCTATCATGTTTAGATCTTGTGAGCTGCCTATCATGATCAAGATCATCTTATTGTAATGCTACATGTTGTGTTTGCTAGGATCCGATGAATAGAGAAGTACCTTGTGATGTTGATTATTGATATTATCATGTCTATGTTATTTGTGATCTTGCATGCTTTCCGGTACTTGTAATTGCCTTGATCAAGTAGTTGCTTGTATCTCCAAGAGAGAGTATTTATGCTAGATAGTGGGTTCGGTCCCTGTGTGCCTTGGCTTGAGTGACAGAAACATATAAGGACGGGGGAGTGCCGTTGCTACTAGGGAGTAAACTTTATGCACAGTTCTTCATGCAATTGTCTGTTGCTTGCAACTTAATACTGGAGAGATTTTACGGTATGTTATCTCAAAGGTGGACTATTTAGCCATAGGTGTATGCTTGGAACAGCTATCTATGTATTTTGTCGTAATGCCTAAAGCATCTCATATATACATCATCATCCTCTGTATTATGCAATGTTCATGCATTGTCATGCATTCTCTATTCTGTCAATTGCCCAGCTGTAATTTGTTACCCAGCATGTGTAGTATTTTATTTATGGAGAAGACACCACTAGTGAACTGTGGACCCCGGTCTATTCTTTTACATCTGCAATTAAATCAACTGCTCTACTGCTTTCATTTACTGCAAATAAGCTTCCTTCCACACATACATTTAATCCTTTGTATTCAGCAAGGCCGGTGAGATTGACAACCTCACTGCTTTATTGGGGCAAAGTAGTTTGATTGTGTTCTGCAGGTTCCACTGTCTCCCCTGCAACAGCTCTTTTTTTGGCGCCATTGCAGTTGTGGACAACCTTCTGAACCATTTCTCACTCCTACTGGTTCGATAACCTTGGTTTCTAACTGAGGGAAAACTTGCTGCTGTGCTCCTCAAACCTTCCTCTTGGGGTGCCCAACGAAGCGTGATTGATTAACACCTCTCGCGCTATCACCTACAGAAGATAAAAGAAATATGAAAAATTCCGGGTTTTGTTCAAACAAAAAATGAATAAAAAAGGAAGTACTGTTTATGCAATATTCCAAATCCAATTTTTTCCAACACTTTTGGATCTTTTAAAATATACCTAAAAAATCAATTCAAACCAACTTACATTTCTAAAATTTTCAATCCCTTCCAGATTCACATACAAGCAACTTTCAACAATTTTGAAATCTAAATAAATCGTAAATATAAACTTCTCCTTCTTAATTTCGGTACTTTCAAATATTTGGAAATATTTGAAATAAATTAAAAAAAAACACCAAAGGCGTGGCGTGACGCCACGCCAAATTCAACTAGTCTTCAACTTATGGAATACGTTCATGTACTAAATTTGTGCTTAATTTCATAGATAACGTAAAAGACCGAAATCTCAATAAGAGCATCCTATGACTATCATGAAATTACTGTTGATAAAATCACACATACGAGAAGGTGTTCTGATATTCAAAAAAGATGTCACATATTCTAGATGCTTGTTCATTTTTAATCGTAGGTAATGCTATTTGAATTTATATACTTTTATTCTCTTTCTGTCATCCCCAATTCTTCATTGTACTCTCTTAGTTATACTTTTTTTTTTGTCATGTAGCAATGACTACAGTGACTTACATGCCACACAGTTTCATGTAACATACTAAAGTTTAAAACATACTTAGATGGTACGTACATAGTTTCAATATTTTAATAAATCACCAATTTACTTTAAGCCATCCCAAAAATAATATTTTAAATTGCACCACAAAACTCTAGCCATTATGTTATCGCTCTTTGTCGTAGCCTTATAATAACCAATACTTTTGGTCAATTATTTGATATGCATGATTTAAAACTCTCTCCCTGCCAAACCCAATCTTTAACAAATAATTATACTATGTCGCCCACTTACATATGTCTGTCATGAGGCATCACTACGTTGTTATTGAAAACATTGTTTTGCCATCTTCTTCAGTCATAATGTTTTCTACAACTTGGCAACAAAAATTGGTGATGCCTCCTGTTAAATTTTAAGAAAACAAAACGAAATAAAATTCCTTGAAAATTAAATCTAAAGAGACTTACATAAAGTATAATCACCCCAAAGGAAAACCATATGAGGTTGATGCAAACTCATGAAAACTTTCGATTGTGAAGATGTTAAGTTACTATGATTACTATGGTGTGCATTGATCGTGATTAATTTTCTTAATGCCACTATGAAAATCTGTTGACTTGTGATTTTTCCGACATAATTATTCTAATATGTTGGTTGTTATCTTGTTCGTTAATAATTATGAACATTATGATCTACTAATAAAAAAAGGTTCGGCTAGATTAATGGCCAAATTTTTTTCTTCTGGGAACTTGTAACATGTGTGTATTTCTCTACCATATTATGCTTATATATTATACTTTCAATGTAGAATTTTTTGTGACATGAATAGTTAAAATTACCCAGACACATATGTAGACGTTTGTTATACTTTAGAATTTCCTTTGCTCAAACCTGATCTCCAAAGTTCCTTTTTATTAAATAAGAATTTGTTCCAATCTTTACCAAGCTTGATTCACCCTCGACTACACATAAAATGCTCTTAGAGGTATGAGAGGCCCTAATCAATTTGCTAAATGCATTTTGGATATGTTATGTTATTGTGTTCTTTACGAACATGTCATAGGAATGAGATTGTGTCATTCAGAATAAAAGTCTATTGGGTCCCTCTAATTCTTGGTGTTTTCTAATGGATCAATGCTCATCGGGCAGTGGTACGATACCAATGGTTATCGTGGCTTGTCATTTTTCTTATTTTAGTCAAACCTCACGCTTCGCACCATAAAGGTATAATTGAAGACGGTTAACTTTTCATTATATGAGTCGACGCTTTTGTCGATAGCGAGCCAATGGTGGTAGGTTTTTCAATATCAAAGCTCCTCGATCCAAGTCGTCCGTGGACGATGTAGTGTAAATACGTCTATATATAAAGGAAAAAAATAGCGTGCTATCAAAAATAGCGTGGCCCTCCTCTAAAAGCTATACAAGATATAGCGTGATATAGCGAAGTTACATGTAAAATAACGTGATGAAAAAAATACAAGAAATAACCCAAATATTAAGGATTTCAGCACTAAAAATTTGTCCAGAAGCAATACATGCTTAACCAGGTAACCATATTCAAATGCCAAGGCCAAATCAACGGCACAAATACAAATATGAGGCTTAAACCATGAAAATTAATCAACTAAAAGATAAACAGTTTTAAACTTTAATCAGAATCATTAACATCGTCTTCAGAATAACTAGAAGAACCAACGGATTGCCCGCCATCATCATTACCTAACGTAATTTTTAGGATTTTGTTGGTGTAGCTATAACATTACCACATTTAGTGTGGTTTGGCGCGTATAAAACGCAAATAGCGCCGTAGCGTCAACTTTAGGCTGAATATAGCGTAGCCTCACCAAATACGCTATATCGTGCTATTAACCAGGAAATAGCGTGCTATTTTTTTCTTTGTATATACTATCGTAGTAGGCTCATGAGTATATCTACATCATACTCATGTGTTGAAAAATTGTATTTATCTTGTGATTAATTCTTTATTTCTCAAATATGCACATATACATAAGCTACTACACTTTTGTCGCGCAGTTTTTGTTTGGGCGCATGAAGGAGAGGAGTAACGCTTTGACACGTTTAAGCTGAGTACGATCAATCTTCTTTACAAATTGACCGATCGGGTTGAATTCGTGACATCAGAATCGTGTTGGACAATCCTTTTTTAAACACTAGTGGAAACATGGCCTTCGGTTTGGCCCTTTCGTCCCGATCCCCTTACGAACCGGTACCAATGCGGGCACTAGTCCCGGTTCGAATGCCCAGGGCGTCGGTCAGGGCCAGTCCCGGTTCGTAGGGGGTCTGCAGTCCCGGTTCGTGATACGAACCGGCACTAAAGGGTCGCGGCAGGCGGCCGCAGCGGTGGGGCCAGCGCGAGCAACCCATAGTCCCGGTTGGCCATACGGACCGGGACTAAAGATTGGCCTTTAGTACCGGTTCTTGTTACGGACCGGGACTAACTATTTTTCCTATATCATCTCCCACCCCAACCCGGCCGTAGCCATTTTTGAGCTCCGGGTTCATCACCATTTTCTTAACCTCTTCCTCTTCCAAGCTCGAGTTCGGCCCCAATTTTTTCCACCATTTGTCAAGCTTGGCGGCGCCTCATCTATCCAAGGGTTAGCACTTCCGGTGTTGTTTTTTTAGCTCATTTTGGTGCTAGTTAGCTCATTTCATTTTTCTAGTGCTAGCTAGGTGTTTGATGAAATGACTAAGTTAGGGATTTTATTTTTTTACATGCAATTTGAGCTCAAATTAAAGTATAATGTCTGGGTTTTACAGTTGTCCGGTGCCCGTCCTCACTGTCGTCGATCGCCCGCGCCATCCCATCACCGGCACCACCTCGGTGAGTCTCTTGTTTTAATCCTTTTTTAACTTATTTATATGGTTTAGATGCATAGTTATTACTTGCATAATTATCTTACGTTTTTTTATATGTATAGTGTCATGGTTCTGATATCCGTCCCCATCGGCCCTCGTCCGGTCTATGACGATCCGGATGTGGTTGAACCGGACATTCCAACCGACCCTATTGTCGAGTTTTTTGAAAAACAAAATAATGATTTGAAAGCAAAATTAAAAAGAAGTGAAAATCTTCGTCTTCAATGCCTAGAAGAGAAGATGAAATTGGAGCTCGATCTTGTCGACATCGTCGATAAACACAAGATCAAGATGGATGCAATGCGCTTGAAGATTACAAAGATTAGAAAATATGCCATTCATAAAGAGGCTTGGTATCATTATGTTGTTGGTTCAATAATTACCTTAGTTGTGATTTTTATCGTATTTGTTGTTGGGTTTAAATTCTTTAGATAGTTGTATGTTAGTTTCTATTAATGTATGTTTTATGAGACTATGTATTACATTTGATCACTACTCTACTTTAGTTTTAATGTGATGAACTTATATTAATTAATTTGGTCAGTATTATATATTCATGATGTAGTGTAATGGTTTTTGATATATTTTATATAATACAGATGAGCCGGCAATGGATGTATGGTGACCGACGTTATCCCGACTTTATTAATGGCATGCATTATTTTCTCCGTGTGGCTGAGACAAACAAGCCGCCGAATGGTTTTATTTCTTGTCCATGTAGTGTCTGTAAGAATACTCAAGATTACTCTACCTCACAAACCATTCACGTCCACCTGTTGAAGTCTGGTTTCATGTCTGGTTATAATTGTTGGACCAAACACGGAGAAAGAGGGGTTATAATGAAAGACAATGAAGAAGAAGAGGATAATGACAACTATCCTATGTTCACTGAACACGGTGATACTACAATGGGGGAAGACGGAGCTGAAGAAGAGCCCATTGTTGATGAGCCCGATGATGATCTTCGTCGTGCCATTCTTGAAGCGAAGATAAACTGCGGAAGTGAAAATGAGAGGTTGAAATTGGAGAGAATGTTAGAAGATCACAACAAATTGTTGTACCCAAATTACGAAGATGGCCAAAAAAGCTAGGTACCACACTGGAATTGCTGCAATTGAAGACAGAGAATGGTACTTATGACAAGGGATTTGAAAATTTGCTGAAAATAATAAAGAAGATGCTTCCAAAGGATAACGTATTGCCCCCCAGTACGTACGAAGCAAAGATGGTTGTCTGCCCTCTAGGATTAGAGGTGCAGAAGATACATGCATGCATCAATGACTGCATCCTCTACCGCGGTGAGGAGTACGCGAATTTGAATGCATGCCCGGTATGCGGTGCATCGCGGTATAAGATCAGGCGAGATGATCCTGGTGAAGTTGATAACGAGACGCGCCCCAAGAAGAGGGTTCCTGCGAAGGTGATGTGGTATGCTCCTATAATACCACGGTTGAAACGTTTGTTCCAAAACAAAGAACATGTCAAGTTGTTGCGATTGCACAAAGAAGACCGTAAGAAAGACGTGATGCTGAGGACACCCCGCTGATGGGTCGTAGTGGAGAAAAATCGACAGAGAGTTCCCGACATTTTCAGATGGCGCAAGGAACTTAAGATTTGGTCTAAGTACAGATGGCTTTAATCCTTTGGGCAGCAGAGCTCAAGTCATATCACATGGCCTGTGACTATGTATCTATAACCTTCCTCCTTGGTTGTGCATAAAGCGGAAGTTTATTATGATGCCAGTGCTTATCCAAGGCCCGAAGCAACCCGGCAACGACATTGATGTGTAACTGAGGCCATTGGTTGAAAAACTTTTAGAGTTGTGGCGTGAAGAAGGTGTACGTGTGTGGGATGAGCACAAACAAAATGAATTTAACCTATACTAGGAAAAGCATTATAGGGAGGTTGCCTATCTGTGGCGCACCCTTAATTTATGCGCCACAAAAAATTATTCTGTGGTGCATGGCTGTCGATGCGCCACTGAAATTTGAACATTCTGTGGCGCACTGCACGCCATGCGCCACAGAAAGAGAGACTTCTGTGGCGCACCACTCTTCATGCGCCACAGAATACGCGTGGGCCCCACCTTCAATCAGTGGGCCGGTGGTCCATCTCGGCCTTTTCTGTGGCGCACCGTGGCTGGTGCGCCACAGAAATTCATCTTTCTGTGGCGCATGGAGAAGGATGCGCCACAGAAAGTTGAATTTCTGTGGCGCACTAGCCATGGTGCGCCACAGAATAGCTACTTTCTGTGGCGCATGAGTGCCCGTGCGCCACAGAATAGCTACTTTCTGTGGCGCACCAAGTTTGGTGCGCCACAGATTTTTTTTTTTCAAATCCCACCCCCCCCCCCCGGATCGCCTTTTTAGTTTTGCAGGAAGTAAAAGAAAATGATAAAAATTTCAATAAATAAAATCCTTTGACATGTAGTTAGGTTTGAGTGTCTAGTAGGTATAGAAATTTTGAAATATGAATTTTGACCTTTTTTGCAAAAACCAGGAAAAAAAAGTAAAACGGCCATAACTTTTGCATAGGACGTCGAAAAAATGCGTTTAATATATCAAAAAAACTAGAGAAAAATTCGAGTTCGATTTCACCCGGGTTTACCCGGTCAGCAATTCACAGATTCCTCAAATTCCAAAAAAAAAAGTTATTTCAAACAGACGATTTTTTTTCTACAAATCAAAAAAATTAAAAATTCAAAAAAAATTAAAAAAAGAAAAATTCAAAATTCCAAAAAAATTTATAACAAAGAAGATTGTTGAAATTTTTGGATTTTTTGAATTTTTTGGATTTTTTGAATTTTTTTTAAATAAATTTTTTGATTTTTTTGGATTTTTTGAATTTTTAAAGTTTTTTTTAAATAAGTTTTTTGCATTTTTTGGATTTTTTGAATTTTTTTAAAGTTTTTTAAAAAAATTAAGTTTTTTGAATTTTTTGGATTTTTTTGAAAAAATTTAAGTTTTTTTTTGAATTTTTGGATTTTTTTGAATTTTTTAAAGTTTTTTAAAAAATTATGTTTTTTGAATTTTTTGGATCTTTTGAAACTTTTGAATCTCCTTTTGAAAGTTTAGAAGTTTTTGAAAAATCTGAAATTTAAAAACACACATTATAACACATACAAGACTTAAGAGGATTCATTGAGTAGCACAGGGGTAGGTGAAGTGGGTGGAACTTAGAAGTTAAGCGTGCTAGGGTGACCTAGCGGGAAGGTATCAGTTCAAAATGTGCAAAAAATCTGAAAAAATTCAAATAATTAGGATTTTTCATATTATTTCATATTTTGATTTTTCTGAATTTTTTTGAAACTTTTTATATATTTTTTTTTGCATTTTTTGAATTTTTCAGAATTCTGTGGCGCACCAGGCCAGGTGCGCCACAGAAATATTTTCTGTGGCGCACCTTGCTTGGTGCGCCACAGAATTCTCACATTTCTGTGGCGCACCAAGCAAGGTGCGCCACAGAAAATATTTTTGTGGCGAGAATTCTGTGGCGCACCCAGCAAACCTGGGGGTGCGCCACAGAATTGCAATTTGGTGCGCCACTGATAGCCATTTCTGTGGTAGTGCGAGCTTTGTTGTTTGTAACCATCAATGATTGGCCTGCTCTTAGTAACATTTCAGGACAGTCAAACAAGGGATACAATGCATGCACACACTGTTTAGCTGAGACTGAAAGTACATATTTGGGAAACAAGAATGTGTACCCGGGGCATCGTCGATTTCTTCCAAAACAGCATCCCGTAAAAAAGAAAGGTAAGCATTTCAAAGGTGAGTCAGATCACCGGACGAAGCCTACCCGTCCTACTGGGGATGTTATATATGATATGGTGAAGGATTTAAAAGTAATCTTTGGAAAGGGGTGTTGGCGGACAATTTGTTCTGAATAACGCTGACGGACACGTACCGATGTGGAAGAAAAATCTATATTTTGGGAGTTACCCTATTGGAAAATCCTAGAGGTTCAGTCTGCAATTGACGTGATGCTGACGAAAAATCTCTGCGTGAACCTACTAAACTTCTTGGGCGTGTATGGGAAGACGAAAGATACACCGGAATCACGGCAGGACCAGCAACATATGCACGAACGAGACAACCTGAATCCAGAGAAGTATCAAGGTCCTGCCGGCTACACTCTTACCAAAGAAGAGAAGAAGATCTTTTTTGAAGTCCTTAGCAGTATTAAGGTCCCGTCTGGCTTCTCGTCGAATATAAAGGGAATAATAAACATGACAGAGTTAAAGTTTCAAAACCTAAAGTCTCATGACTGCCACGTGATTATGACACAATTACTTCCGGTTTGCATTGAGGGGGCTTCTGCCGGAAAAATGTTCGAGTACCCATTGTGAAGCTATGTGCATTTCTCAATGCAATTTCTCAAAAGGTCATCAATCCAATAAATCTACCAAGTTTACAGAAGGATGTGGTCCAATGTCTTGTCAGCTTCGAGTTGGTGTTCCCACCATCCTTCTTCAATATTATGACGCACGTCATAGTTCACCTAGTCGAAGAGATTTCCGTTCTCAGTCCTGTATTTCTACACATATGTTCCCCCTTTGAGAGGTTCATGGGAGTCTTAAAGAAATACGTTCATAACCGTGCTAGGACCAGAAGGAAGCATCTCCAAGGGCTATGGAACAGAGGAGGTTATTGAGTTTTGTGTTGACTTCATTCCTGACCTCAAGCCAATCGGTGTTACTCAATCGCGCCATGAGGGGAAACTGCGGGGAAAAGGCACGCTAGGAAAGAAAGCAACAATATGTTTGGACGGCATTCTTTCAGCCAAGCACACTACACAGTTCTACATAATTCCATCTTGGTGGCTCCGTATATCGAGGAACACAAGAATATTTTACGCTTGGAATACCGGAGCAACCTAAAGATTGGATTGATGGAGAACCGTGAAGAATTTCGGAGGTTGGTTGCAAACACGTCTCATTAATGACACCACTGTTGGGAACAGCTATACTGTTGGCCAAGGCACCATCTTCGACTATATTGACTTTTCAAGGGTACGAGAT
>QRDG01000523.1:162528-200369 GCA_012064385.1 Puccinellia tenuiflora
AACGTTTATTTATCCTGGTTCTAGATGTGTAATAATCGGTAGAATAATTTTGACTAAAGAGTTTAGGGTTTTTCATTGAATAAAAACCTCATTTTTTAGTGTCGCGGTTTGAAATCTTTGTCAAATTTACTCAACTCATCTATTTAAATTTTGAATATATTCAACATAGTCACATTTAAAAATATCCAAGACTAATAGATTATACATGTCCATGGCTAACGCTTGATATAAAGTTTGTCAAATATGGACAATTAAATCGATGAAATAACATAAAATCATGAAAAAATTTACAAACGACCCTTTAGTCCCGGTCCATGGCTGCAACCGGGACTAAAGGGCCATTTTGGGCTGCTGCCAAATTTAGCGCGCCAAAGCCCACCTGTAGTCCCGGTTGCAGACATGAACCGGGACTAACGTGACCTTTAGTCCCGGTTCGTGCCACGAACCGGGACTAAAGGCCGATTAGAGCCTTTTAGGTCCCTCCCCGCTTCCTCTCTTCCCCATTTTGCAGCGCCAGGCCCAAGTAGATGCCGCTAGGCTGCCGCGCCGCCACTCCCTGGCTCCCCCTGCTCCCGTGCCACCACCGCCACGTGCATTGCCTGCTCCGGCCGCCACGTGCCTCCCTTTGCCTCGCCGCCGTCTCCCACGCGCTCCGGTAAAAGGTACAGTCCCCTCTCTCGCTCGGCAACCCTAGATCGGCGGTGGCCCGGGAACCCTAGCTAGATCGGCAGCAGTGGTCCGGCGACCAAAAATCGGCGGCGGTCGGTGGGGACAGTTGGTAGGAAAGGGTCTACGATTCATTTATATTAGATAAAAGGCCTAACGGCCATTTCATAGGCGGCCGGAGGCCGTTACATTTGGGGGGAGGGATCATGCCTACTCCTCATCGGAGAGGAGAACATAGTCCGGAGGCATCCACAGATGGGCCGACGACACATGGGGAAGCTCCAGGTCCTGCTGCGGCCCCGCAGCTAGGGCACGGTCGTGAACACCCGCGACTGCACGAACTGCTCCGGGGGGGAACCGCGCCGGCTCCTCGTACTCCCCCTCCGGCGGGTCCTCGGCCTCCTGCTCCTGGACGAGCTGCTGCCACCAGGTCAGCTCCAGCCCCTGCGGGCGGCAGCGGCGGCGGTATTCGGGCCGCGTCCTGCACCACCATTTCCCAGCGCCAGTTCTCGTCCTCGACGAGGGTTGCACCGGGACAGCTCGCAGGCCTCCCGCAGGGCATCGTCCATGTCGTCGTCATCACCGCCGTCGTCATCCTCCTCGAACTACAGCTCCGGCAGCTCGCCAGGTGACGGTGGGGGATACTCCGTCGGCTGCTGGGGCGGCATCGGGACCGCCGCGAAGAAGTGCGGTGGCGGTCGTCGTGCTCGTCCCGGAACCAACGGTCCCAGTGGGGGAGTCCGGCGCATAGGCGGGGTCGTGAGGAGGTCCAGCGGGAGGGAGCGGCGGCGGCGGGAGATCTCCACCGCCCTGTCCCGGCCACTAGCCAGAATCAGCGGCACCAGAATCCGCTGCGGATTCAGGTGTCAGTCGTCCGGCAGGTGGACGTCGGACCAGCGCATGGGGATGGCGTTCTTCCAGTGCCACAGCACTCGTCCACACGAACGTAGCGACGCATGCACTTCTTCTTCCGTGCCGGCCCAACCACTGGACCGGTACGGCGCGCCGGGGCTTCCCGTCGACGATCTGAACACCTGCGGGCGCGATGGGCGACGGTGGCGGTGGAGGAGGAGGGAGGGGAGGGAGGTTGCCCCGACGACGTCCGGAGCCGCCGGACCCCGAGCCGCTGGACTCGGCCTGGTTCTTGGGGTTCTTGAACCACCGCGACATTGCTCCGACGAGGGCTAGGGCTAGAGGGCTGCTAGGGCTCGATGGAGGTGGGGGAGGGCGGCGGTGTCGTCTGAGGTCGCTATCCCCACGGCCGGATTTAAAAAGGGCGAGGGGCGTGGCCACCGTGGCCAGCATTGACTACGGGGCGGGAATTCGAGGAGGCCGCTGGGTCACTGGCAGGTGGGCCAGGAGCATTGACTACAGGCGCGGGCGGTTGGGCGGCGGGGGAGACGAGGGGGACGTGGGGGGAGTGGGCGGTTCGCACGCGGACGTGGTGCAAGTGGGGAGACCGCCCGGTGGGGTGGCGGGGTCGCTGGCTGGTGGGCCTGCTTTGACCACGCGCTAGTGGCCAGGGGGTGGACGTGGCGCGTCGGCCCGTGTGCATGCTGATTTTTTTAAAGGACCAGGGGGGCTGATTTTTTTAAAGGACCAGGGGGCTGATTTTTTTTAAAGGACCACGCTGGCCCTGATTTTTTTTAAAGGACCAGGGGGCTGTCATTTTAATTATGTGACAATTTGCAGAATGCCGGCCCTAATTATTTTGGGCTGTAATTTTATGTCAAAAAAATTACAAACACATATAATTGATTGCATGTACATTGAGCTATGGACGCGTTTGGAGACGACAACAATGAAGATCAAATGCAACAAATAATCTATGCGAGTGCCCTTGGAGAAGTTTCCGGTGGACAAGATGATTTCAGCTCACAATTTCTGAACGACTCCGGTGAGGGACTTCAGTATGAGGACGAAGTGCCCTTAACGACAAACTCCGGCGAGGTATATATATATTAAGGCTATGTTGATCACTATATATATGCAATAATTGATCTGTATTGCATGTGTTAAAAAATCATTTTTTTAGCCCTCCAGATCGAGCAAAGCTGCAAAGCATGGTCCTCGAGGCCTGACGAAAAGGATATCCAGCGATGCACCGAGGTTAACGATCGAGGAAGTTGCTGATAGTGGCGAACCGCTGGCACCCATACCGAACTGCCGTAAATTTGTAAATCAAGCTGGAGTCATTGTTAGGGACATGCTCCCGATCACCATTACAGATTGGCATAAGCTGAAGGGCGCGGACGAGGATGAAGCTAGTTATGTCCACAATCATACAAAAGATTTGCTTTACGATACGCTCATGATACATTTCAACCTACCAGAAGGGAAGAAGGAGAAAGTGAAGGAGTGGACTCTTAAGAAGATGGCCACGCAATTCCAGAGCTGGAAGAAAAAATTATGGAGAAAGTATGAAAATGAAGATCAGATAATTTCACCGGAGTACTCGAGAAGATAAAACATTCCTGGCCCGCATTCGTGGCGTACAAGAAATCATCTACCGCCGTGGCCCGATCGGCCATAAATAAGATAAATGCTGGGAAGAAGGAATACCACCATAGTTTGGGGATAGGTGGCTACAAGACTGCCATTCCTAAGTGGTTAGCCTTTGAAGCAGAATTGCTTGCTAAAGGATCACTCCACAGACAGCGGACTGGCCCGAGATGTCCAAGTTTTGGTTGTTCGCGCATGGGGCAGTGTTGGACCCAGAGACGGGATTGATTGTTGCAAAGGGAAAATGGAGGAAAAAGGTTGAAACAATCGTTCCGTTGCTTATAGATGCAATAGATAAAGTTCAAAAGGGAGAGTACCATCCCGAGAGAGAGAACGATGAGCTGACACTCGCACTGGGGAATCCTGAACACTGTGGACGATTATGAGGCTATCCCGGCAGTGTCACCTTGAAGGAAGGGTTTCCGGAGTGCGCTGATAGTTATAGAAGCCGTGGGAGAAAGAAGAAGAAGGAGTCAGACCGGTTATCGGAATTGGAACGCATGGTGCGGCGGCAGCAGGAGCAACTGGACTCAATCAGTCAGCAGAGGGCATCTGATCAGCAGCGGCTACAATGTCTAGAAGTCAATGTCGTCCCAGATCAGCGGAGAAGCAGCGTGGGTTCCACGCAGCTAGAAGCATCTGCCGCAATTACAAAAGCCGCGGCTCACTACCCCATGGATGATATCACGGAGAAGACAGATTGTGAGCTTCATATGTTAATGAAGAACATATCCTTCAAGGTGGCGGTCGGCTTTGTGTTACCAAATGAACCTGGAGCAAGCTACCATCTTGGTCAGATTCCAGCTGGCTATGCTCGTGTCGGGGTGGATAAAATTATATCGGGATTTGAGACACTTGAGCTTGACTATCCTGGACGTGACGATGAGAAGACACTGGCACAAGTCAGGCATGGTTTAGCTCTATGGAACAAGAAACACATCGTGTTTCCAAGCTCGGCACCAAGGCCACCGACTCCTCCGAGTAGCAGTCCACCACCTCTAAGTCCACCTGGCCTAACCCAGAGGGACCCCAGCACGAGTCCGTCTCCATCTCCAGCTACGCCAGTCCAGTCGTCTCCATCTCCATCTCCAGTACCAGCGGACTCCGCCCACTAAGTGGTTAAATAGGAGGAAGCTCAATGGTTCGCCTCCTAAGCAGAGACAGAAAAAGCCGCGAAAAGTCAAGACTCCTGAGAGGTTACCTTGCGAAAGGTCTTACGAGGAAAATTGTGCCATCTCGAAGGCCGAGGTGGATGCCCATTTTGCACCGAAGAAGCTCCCACCTAAGCAAGTAATAGATCCTATAGCATTAGAGCGCACTATTAGGAGCTTATACAACCCTCCACCAAAGCCGCCATTAGACTATGAGCGCTCTATTGCCATTTCATACAACTCAGAGATGGAGAGGCGGAAAAGCGGAAACAAATAGCCCAGCTCGGAGAACAGGTTGTACAATCGGTCCCCCCGCTTCAGGTATTTCCCGACATAGACGTCCACGTACCTGAGGTAGCATATAAATATGTTCACGGCAAGCCTTTGGCCAGACCTGAGCTGGTCAAGTTACTACCAACAAGGATGCGTCAGTTGAATCAATGGTACATGAAAGCCGCAAAGAATGGTATAATCGGTGTCATGGCGAAAGTTAAGAAGGAGCACTTCTTCCAAGAATATGGTGTGCAAGTTGATTTTAGCGAAATTTTTCAGTTATACAATGAAAAAGCCCTCGATAAAGCTATCCTCAGTTGCTTTTGTCTGTAAGTGATTTATTTATGTAATTTAAGTCTTTGTATAGCTCAGCCCGTTCTATAATCTTTGATACGCTATTTATGCAGAAAGAAGATGCTCTACTACAAAAGGAAAATAATAACTCCGGAAGACATTGGGTTCATTGACCCCAATGTTGTTCATGAAGTGAACATACAGAAGAAACCCGAAGAAGTAAAGCAAACATTGCTAAGGTGCTTCAAGCGACACCGTAACAAAAAAGAAATACTTCTTCCTTCCAACTTCAAGTAAGTGTTACTAATTTCTTGTACACATTTTATTTTTCCTTACCCGATCTTAAGTGTAATTGATGAGTTATGCATGACTGCGTATGTAAACGTGCAGCTACCACTATATTCTCGTGTGCATTAGATATGACGAGGGAGAAATTGAAGTCTTCGAATCATTAAGGACAGAACCTAAAGAATTCAATAGCTTGTTTGATATCATGAAAGAGTAATTTAAATTCTTATCACACTATATCAGCCTCTTTCAGTCATTTCGTGATATCAAGTAATTAATAACTCTTTTGTTCATTTTATTTGTCGAGTAGAGTATGGGAAATGTTCATCAAGGAAGAACCCGGTCAGTGGCAACCGAAGCTGATATGGTCTCTGAACAAGGTAAGTAGTACTACCTATATCCGCGTATCTCTTTAATTCTAGTTTCAATACCATTATCAAGCTTGATTTGATTGAATTCTATTCTTGAAAAGTGGTATCTGGAACAGCCAACCGGGACCCACTTATGTGGATACTACGTTTGCGAGTACATTCAAATGAGGACCACTGAGAAATTCAATAATCTAAGAAACGAAGAGGTACGTAAACATTATTCGCAATTTTTTTGTTACCATCAATTGTGTAGAGTTTCATTCATAATTGTTTTTCTCCTTTTTTTAAAGGTTGCAAGGAAGCGGAACGCCCTCCTACCAAATGACCGTATAAGAGCAATTGCGGAGGAGTTGGCGGGATTTCTTCTTGACGAGGTCATACCTGAAGAAGGAGAGCACTACTATCTACATATATAAGTGATCTCAATGTACTATGATCTCATGCATGTAATTGAGTACTTATTATACGAAAACATGATCTTCATGTACTAATTAATTTGTATGTGTGTTATATATATGCATCAACGTGATCTTAGTGTAGTAATATAATTTATATATTTACCAAAACATATTTTTGACATATCGACGTGATTCCGAAACCATCCGAAACCCCTAAACGTCAAACCCTGAAAAATATTCTAAAAGGAAAAAAAGGCCTAAAGTTAGTCCTGGTCCGTGTTACGTACCGGGACTAAAGCCATCCAGCCCGCGGGCTCCTCCGTGGCCACGTGGGAGGGCCTCTAATCCCGGTTCGTAAACAACCAGGACTAGAAGGGGGGGGGGGGGGTCTCTAGTCCCGATTGGCTAGTCCCGGTTGCCCAACCGGAACTAGAGGCCCTCTGGAACCGGGACTAGTGCCCCGTTTTCCACTAGTGATGCATCTGGGCCATTTAACCCCTAGAAGATCTTGGTGGCCTTCAAGAGACACTGAAACCGCAAGCTTGCTCTGCAACAATAAGATCTTCGCCCGCTAAAATTCTGAACATACCTTACCATTTCCTACCGGTCATCCTATCAGTCTTTCTAATTGGTCTTCATTGTGAATCTCTCATAGTTTCAGGATATCTGTATATATGTGCAAAATCTAAAATATTGAGTTGTAATAGTAGTGTCGCCTTAGATATTACGGTCTGAAGACCGCGATGGTGTGTAAGAGTACGTCCATCTACTTTCTTATTTGAAAGAAATTGTTTAGAGATGTAGGCTGAAAATGTTGTATTTTCTTTTGTCGGTGTGGGTGTATTTTTTTAAATCTTTTTCCTCCTGTAACTGGACCGATAATTTCAGGTGTACTTATTGATGAATGATGCAATGTAGCCGACTCTTTCAGAAGTGCATAGAGCATGCAAAGTTGTAGTGAGAAGATTACGAATCCTTTGTATATATGTAATAAAACACAAGATCTTTTATTCGTAAAAACATGTTACTTAACAAAAAAATAAATAAGGAAAAACGATGCGAAAAAGGAGGACAATACACGTGCGTTGCACGTGCATGTTTAAAAGGAGCGAGAGCGGGGTGATCCAACTAATCACAGCCATTGATCGATTAATCCAACGTTTCACGTTTGACGAACGGACTGAGCGGAACTGAACGGAACATCCTAACTGAATCTCCCGTTTCCGCCTATCAAAATGAAAAAAGAATCTCCTATTTCCAGTTTTTATTACATTAATTGATTGCACCGTCCTACTCTGGCCCCGATCCTCTCATGAATCATGATGGGATGCCGCCGCGGAGATCGCCTTGAGGTAGCCAGGACCTCCGCCCCCACGTCCCCATCCAGGCTGCCATAATAGCCGAGAGCTGTAGACGCGCGGAAGCCATGGCACAAGCAAGATTCATCGCCTCCGGCCTCCCATGCGATGATGCCTCCAAGGCGAGTCGTCGGCCTAGATGCCGCCGTCCACTCCCCGCGCGGATATCGTTGGCCTGGACGCCGCGGCTCGCCTTTGCACAACTGCGACAGATGCGTATCTCTGGACGCCGCCGCCAAATCCACGAACTGCGCCTCTCAGGTCTGTTCTCCACAGTTTTTGCCATGGACACACGGATAACGGGATAAGGGCGGCGCGCGGCTCCATCCCCGTAATCTTAGGGGTCTTGCGTTCTTCCTTCAGTAGTATGCCCAGGCCCCCAAAGACATGCGGTATGATCTAGCATCAGAAACAGACTGCAAAGGGTACTGTTCCATGTCTTGGTTTGTATTAGTATCACTACGTTTTCTAGGCCAGCTTTGTGATTGTACTCAACAAACTATAAAACTGATAAAGCTACGAAATGATCATTAGATGCAGGTGCTTGACCTATTTACTATCCACTGAACCTTTTTTGTGTCTTGAACTGTATATCAGTATGCTACAGTAGCACTATTCGCAAAGTGCTACAGTATCATGAGGGTTTACCTTTTTTGCCTACAGCATTCAGGAGATAGTGATTTCACAATTTCCCAAATTATTGTTGCTTGCAAATATCATAATTATCTGTTGTGGCAACTCTAACGTGGAAGTACGTACCTCTGAATTCCTTGGGGGCATTTATTTCCTTTTGCAAGAAGTCATTTGGACAGAATTTTCCACAGCATGGTAAGTATCTACAATCATTTTTCCTTCTGGTAATCAGTATGAATTTCTGATTATAAATGATAGGTGGCTTCAACATAGTAAATTTTCTGAGGATAGATTATAGGGGTCTCTGTTTTTGTTCATTATCATTTATTCTACAGGAAGCTGATTTCCTACAGGTATTTGCGTTTGGAGTATTCCTGCCACCACAATCATGGTCGTCGTAGCTATACAGAGCGGAGCTCCACCATGCGGTAAGGAAACATTGTAAGCATTTGTAAAAGAGGTTTTAAACCACAATCATAATGGCTCGAATAATTGTCTACCATGCTATTACAGTTTGCAGGGAGGCAGTATTGATCACTAAACAATATATAGCTTCATGATCTGTCAATTTCTTACAACTTATAGGAATTCTTGGTTTGTTTTCTATGAGAGTCTTGCTGTTTTGTTTCATGTTAAATTATTCCATCTATGATATTTCTAGGAGAATACATATCTGAAACATATGTGTGTATATTTATTATTTAGTTGATGGCTTTTATGTGTCATACTATATTTGTGTGTCATTGGGTTGTCAAGGTGGTAATCAGGGTTACTTTTATTCAAGCACCCTGATATGTTCGATTGGAAACTAAGATATACCTGATCTGTTATCATGTTTTTATATATGAATACATGCATACTGGTTGTCCAATCTTAATGTAGTAAGTCTCTTTGTTCTCTGAAAGTCATTGACTGGCAAATGCATGGTGTTAATAACATACACTACACTAGAGATGGTCCTTATTTTGAGGCCCGAAGAAACGGTGATGATCAGGGACACCATTGAGATTTTGGTGAAGATACAAGCTATCACCAAGGTCATGAGATGGAAGAGCCAGATCATGGGTCATGCACTAGTGGAAACATGGCCATCGGTTTGGCCCTTCCGTCCCGGTTCCCTTACGAACCGGTACCAATGGGGGCACTAGTCCCGGTTCCAGTACCCAGGGCGCCCGCCAGGTCCAGTCCCGGTTCGTAGGGGACCTTCCGTCCCGGTTCGTATCACGAACCGGTAATAAAGGGCCGCGGTAGGCGGCCGCAGAGGTGGGGCCAGCCCGGACAAGCTATTGTCCCGGTTCATCATACGAACCGGGACTAACGACTGGCCTTTAGTACCGGTTCTTGTTACGGACCGGGACTAACTATTTTCCCTATATGTCATCTCCCATCCCCAACCCGCTCCCATCCCCAACCCGGCCGTGGCCATTTTTGAGCTCCGGGTTCATCACCATTTTCTTAACCTCTCGAGTTCGGCCCCTATTTTTCCCACCATTTGTCAAGCTTGGCGGCGCCTCATCTATCAAAGGGTTAGCACTTCCGGTGTTGTTTTTTAGCTCATTTTGGTGCTAGTTAGCTCATTTCATTTTTCTAGTGCTAGCTAGGTGTTTGATGAAATGCCTAAGATAGGGATTTTATTTGAGAGAAATTGTTTAGAGATGTAGGCTGAAAATGTTGTATTTTCTTTTGTCGGTGTTTGTGTATTTTTTTAAATCTTTTTCCTCCTGTAACTATTCCGATAATTTCAAGTGTACTTATTGATGAATGATGCAATGTAGCCGACTCTTTCAGAAGTGCATAGAGCAAGCAAAGTTGTAGTGAGAAGATTACGTATCCTTTGTATATATGTAATAAAAAACAAGATCTTTATTTGTAAAAACATGTTACTTAACAAAAAATAAATAAGGAAGAACGATGCGAAAAAGGAGGACAATACACGTGCGTTGCACGTGCATGTTTACTAGTGATCACATAAAGATCACACCATGGGAGAGAGAGATAAACCACATAGCTACCGGCATGAGCCCTCAGCCCCGATGAAGGACTACTCCCTCCTCATCATGGAGACGGTGGAGATGATCTTGCTGTAGATGTTGATGATGAACACGCCGGAGGGGGGTGGAGCCCTTCGGAGGTGGATTCCGGCGGCGTTTCCCACCTCCGATCTTCTCCGGCGGCAGCCTTCTGCCTCTCTGTTTCTGGTTTTGTGTTTCTCCGCCGCCTCCCTCTGGAAAACGTCGGGGGACTATTTTTATAGTCGGGTTTAGGTCACGAGGAAGCTTCGGAATGAAGGATCGACGCAAATGGAGCCACGAGGCCCAAAAGAGGTGGGCCCACGCGGCCAGGTACAGGGGCCGCGTGGGGCACCCTCTTTTGGCCCTCCGGCCTCCGTTTTCTTGCTTCCTTCGCTCCGAGGTCTTCCTCCTTCCAAAAAAATGATCCCCGTAAATTTGCAACTTATTATGACGTCGTTAAGGTCCTTAAATAAATAAGGAAAGAAATAGGGTTTTTCTGCCTGTGCAGGACTAATTCCATAAATAGGGGAAATCATTATTAATTACCAAAAATCATTAAATAACAGTAATATACCCCTTATATGATGCAAATATGAATGGAATACAAGTATTATAGTGCAAAGTTTATGTATGCATTTTACATGGATCCGTTGCTCGTGCTGGTGGCCTTTGAGAGGCAGAAAACTGAATGTTGCCAGTGCTAGTCAACCACTTATTGTCTGGTGAACTGTGGAAGTGGCCTTTGTGGTCTTTTATTCGGAATTTATGTATCTGATGCATGTGTTGTGTTTGCTTTGCTATGAAAACTAGTAGATCTAGAATTTTACATGCGTCTCGACCGCTGAATTTGTTTAGATAAAAGGCATAAAGCCCAGCTTTGAATTAACAAAGTGAAAGTGCATGGTTGCCCCCATGTGTGGTTTTGGTAATTAATGACAATCTCTATGGATTAATGTTTGTATTGAGCTATATTTGTAGGTGTGTCCATAAGCATTGCTTGATCTTCATATGTTGGAGACAAGGCTAAGGGAAGAATAGTGGTTGTTGATCAAGGATAAGTGCGGGTTGATCAACTCTCAAGGCCATGTGATAAACTGTGCCAATATGTGCCACCGATGGCACGCCATTAGTAACAAAGTATGCGTGGCGCATATTGAGATGCGCCACACATAGTTTTCCCATAAGTGGCGCATCTTCCAGATGCGCCATTGATAAACTGTGCGTGGCGCATATTACTATATGCGCCACTGATGTGATGCGCCACTAGCTGAAAAAAAATGCGCCACTAACATTTCGAACAGGTCTAAAAAAACTGTTATTTTCTGGTATAAACTGGTATTTATACAGGTATATACAGGTGTACAGTATAATTGCAGAATATACAGCAATACAAAACAGTATATCATCATCAGATCAATACATCATCATCACAAACAATTAGAACCAATATAGTGACAAGTTCCCGAATATTAGAAGTGTTGGAGCATACAACCAAGTCCATCTCATACATATTACACACCTACACATTACAACAAGTTGATCATCATCTTTAGCCAAGTCCTAAACTACCAAAGGACCGAGTAGAGTACACCCGCAATGGCGGTGAGCAAGACCGGGAGCACGATCATCAAGGTCTTCATCTGGTTCCTGTTTCTCTGCTCTCCTAGGAGGTGGATCCTCCACCTAGCTTCCGCCAGCTCTCTCGTCGGGTACCCTTTGTAGCAGTTGCCCTTGAACTTGTTCACTTGCTTCTGGCAATCCACCCACTCGTCGTAGACTCCTGGAACCCACCCTTTGTACACCACGTAGCACCTCGGCATCTCTATAGACAAAGCCATATATATAGTACTATATATATCATATGCAACAGAAAGAACTAAAGGATTCACATGCATGTCGACAAAAGGAAAGTATTCGAGCTAAGGCAAGTTAATTATAAGTATCATGCATACATAAGTAAATAAGTCAACAACGACGCTTTCGAGCTAAGGCAAGTTAAGTTTACATCTCTCTCTCACACACACACCGGAATGAGTTGCAGACGGTAAAGTTTATGACACAAGCACACACGATCGACATACACGCGAAACCGGCTGAGCTAGCAAGCTAGGAAGAATCATGAAGACTTTGGCTGACATGGCTCCGGGAATGGTTTGTAGCTATCTTTCGTTGTCCATGTCCTAATGTCACCCTTTTTCCGGAACCGGTCTTCGATCTCGCGCTTAGTCAACGGTCTGGCGAAGGAGAAGGTCCCCCCTTGTGAAGACATCTTCTCGCAAGATAGTCGCAATCTGAGTATGGATGCGGAAGAAGTCGTCCCTAAGTTTAGCGTCCTCGATCCATGCCTGCTCTTCGACCCATCCTTGGACACTAGATGGCGTCCTAAGCCTGTGTTCGTCCTGGACGATCGCCCGCATGTGATGGAGGGCATAGAAGGCCTCCATGACACTGTTAGGCGGCTTCTTGACGCAGGGGAACTTGGTTATGTGCTTGAACATGTGTCTGTCGTCCTTGACATTCCCCCCCCCCCTTCGTGAAGTTTCCTCTCTTCTTGGCGTATCCCTCGAGAGCATCATCTAGAACACCCTTGATGTAGGCGTAGTTTTTCGTCTTCGCATCACTCCCCGAGTCTAAGTAGGTGGCTGTCGAGTACCTCGGGTGAATGAGGATTAGTGTGCAGTATATGTCTCTGCGCAAAACAGTATAAACGAAATAATGTTGGAAAAGGAGCTATCGAGTTATTAAGAAATGACAAGTTATTACGGCGGCGAGCGAGTGTGCACTTACTTGGGAAAGTAAGGCAGAAGAATGTCTTGTTTGCTCTGGTTGTCCAGCATGAACTTCTGGAGGTAGTTCTTTGCGCTGGCCCGGTTCGCTGGATTCAACAACATGCCTTCACGCATGAAGTAGGGGTTCCGCTATCGCGATGCCAGGGTTGTTCTCTCTGTTGACCTTCATCGCCCGCTGGATCGCGTATAGGCGGACCAAGTTATAGTCCAGCCGTTTGGCGTTGAAAAGCTTGAAGACGTCCTCGTACGATATGAAGAAGATATCCGCGGGGTGAGTATCGACAAAGCCCACGCCCGTTGGAACCTTCACTGTGAAAACGGGGTACGATGGATTTGTTTCCTTAAGAAGACCCTCCTCCAGAAACTGAATACTGTGCATCAGGTTCAACATCGCTCCACTTGCGTTTGCGGCCAGCTCATCACTCATAATCGGTTTTCCAGCTTCGTGAATTCTGCCCTGCAAGGTGCCCTCAGTGGGTTGTGACATCGGGTCATCCTGAACCCGGGGCCTCTTCGGAGCGGCCGGCCGCTGGCTCGCAGACGGCTTATCCTTCTTGTTTCTCTTCCGGTGGTGCTTCTTCTTCTCGATATGACCACCGGCTGCCAACTCCTCATCGGTCGCCTTTTGGAGTGTGTTGGGGCTGAAAATATTTCCCGGATTGACTTTAGGAACAGCGGCGCCAGCATCCGGAGGCGTCTCCTCTGCATGTTTTGGTGCGAGCAATTTGATCATCTTCGCGGACGCGGTAGGGTTCTTCCATGTTTGGCATGAACAAAGAGTCGGTGGCGCTAGTGTTGAGCCACTTATTGGGGTCCTCATCATCATCGTTGATGTCCTCAGGCGGGGGCAGTACAGCGACGGCCTTTCCATGTGATGGTGGTGGTGGTGGTGGCGGCGATAAAGCGGCGGCCAACAACTGCTGGTGCCGGGAGGTGGTGGCGGCGACAGCTGGTTGTGGCTGTCGAGGCGGTGGCATACGCGGCGGCTGAGTAACTTGTTGTTCCTTCACAAGTCGAATCTAGGTCTTCGGTCATGTCAAGACCCAGCCGCAGCAACCCTCAAGGTTCTTATGTTCATCGACGCCTTGAGGTTGGGAGGGGGTCCATATCTTCGCACCCCGGCAACACCAGAGGTAGCCGGACCTTGAACACGTCATTGACCATCTCCTTGTGGTGCATGATTGTGCTATTTGGCTGAATGATTGTGCCCTTGCAAACATCCTTCAGCTCGCCATCCATGAAATGCAAGAGTGTGCAAGGTGTTTCCTGTGGGAAAACAGGTTTGCATGCATCTCGTGAGATGGCGCTGGCTAGCTATAGTCATAAAAGGCAAAGGAAATGAAATGTGTTGGCCGGAGTCATTACCTTGGAGATGGCGTTGAGTTCGGCTAATGTCGTGACACCAGTATCATTCTCCCGTAGAGGTTGTGGTCGCCGAGGCACTGTCCTCGACGGCTGTGCCTTAGTTGTGGCCGGAGGGGGCACCAGTGCGACCGGCTGCTCGGTGTTGGCGACGGCGGGAGGTGGTGTCACCGGGTGCGCGTTGTTGTTGGCACCGGCGAGAGGGGGCATATGAGCGGCCGCCGGCTGCGCCTCGACGTTGGCGGTCTCGGGCGTCACCATGTTCGGCAACATGTGCTGGATAGAGTTGCTGCCGGAGATGCTGGGCACCACTAGCGGCCCTCATTGACCTGCCGCATTCCAAGCAGCGAGCCCTACTGCTGTATTAAAATAAGTTGGGTGGTGCCCCAAGCGAAGGCGGAATTGCAGCTAGCTAGTAGCAGTTTTCCATCGTTTAACGAACCGAGGTTTATCGAACCAGTAGGACTTTGAAATCAACAACGAGGTGAATGTTGAAGATCTCTGGCGCTTGACCTTCAACAGACGTGGACCTGCACACACTCAACCAAAATACTTTGCCCCCAACGGCGGAAAGGTTGTCAATCTTTCTGGTCTCGCAGAAAACAAAGCGGTTATTTTTATGATGAAATAGATGAAATATGAAAAGTGACCAGAGGAGTAATGATGATTAAAAGCAAGTAAATGAGGTTGTAAACAATGTAAAAAGATGGACCGGGGGGCATGGGTTCACGAATTACAGCTAGGCAATTGACAAGATCATGACACAAACCCAATTTAGCTATGACAAAAGGACATGATAATATTTATGGAGGCATCACGACAAGGAACAAAGACCGTTTAGTCCAACTACGTCTTTGTCTAAAAAGTCCACCATGGGATCGCTATCCAGCCTGTCACCCAACGGTATTAAGTTGCAACCAACAGAAAATTGTATTAAGTAAAGTGCATGAAGTAAGCAATACTAATATCAAAAGAGACATTAACACCGATGTTTTACCCTTAGTAGCAACAGCACACCGTCGCCCTTAGACGTTTCTGTCACTCGTGCCCAGGAACAAAAGGGGGCATGAACCCACTATCTAGCATAAATACCCTCTCTTGGAGATACACACAATCACTTGGCCAAAGCAACTGCGCACATCGGAGAGCATGCAAGAACACAAATTACTCATATAAGAATCATGCACAATCTGAACATAACTTCATAATCCATCGGATCCCAGCAAACACATCACATAGCATTACAATAATCGATCTTGACCATGTTAGGCAGCTCACAAGATCATAAGACATGAAGCACAAGAGAGAGAGACTACCAACTAGCTACTGCCATGGACCCATAGTCCAAGGTGAGACTACTCACAAATTATCCCGGAGGAAGGCATGACGATGAAGAACCCTCCGGGAATGATCTCCCCTCCGGCAGAGTGCCGGGATCAGCTTCAGATTGGACCCCGAACTAGGGTTTTTGGTGACGGCGCGTCGGGGTTGAGTTTCTAGAAAATCATGGCCGCCTCGATGTTTTTAGGGTAAAAGGCAATTTATAGGCGTCGAAGGGCATCGAGGCGAGGTCCCACGGGCAGGGGCGGGCCCCACCCGCAGGTGACCCTTGACCCGCGGCAGGGGGGCGCACCTGCCCTGTGGGCCTCCCCTCCAGCTCTCCTTTGGTCTGGTACTTCGTCATGGCAAATAAAAATTCTCCATAAATTTTCGTCCAATTCCGAGAATATTTCTAGAAGTAAATTTCTGAAACAAAAGACATCAAAAACAGGGAACTGGCACTTGGAATCTTGTCAATAGGTTAGTCCGACAAAATGCATAAAAATGATATAAATGACAGTAAAAACATGTGACAATATCAAAAAACTAGCATGGATCACTCAAAAATTATAGATACGTTTGAGACGTATCAGCATCCCCAAGCTTAACTCCTACTCATCCTCGAGTAGGTAAGTGATCGACTCGAGATCTGCGGTAAATTCCTTACCAGCTTTTTCTGGAACTTCTTCACATCGTCGTCGTCGGTAACGAATTCCTTGAGGTCGGGGTGGAGATAGTAGCGGGCGCGAACAAACAGCATCACCTGCTTGTCCGTGAATTTGTGCCACGGGTTCTCTTTCCCTAGACGGGCATACTCGGCGTCCTCCTTTGCCCAAACGGCCTTCTTTCTGTGGTAACCGCCTCCTCCGCATCGTTGGTTACCTATGTTGAGGTCCCGCATGTCCTTCCCCCACTTGGTCCATTCGATACCTTCCGGAGTGAGGCACGGATCCTGGAACTTGATGAACTCATCTTCGTCGAGCATCGGCTCGGTCTTCTGTATCTCCTCCCAACTTTTGCCTTCGAGAATCCTCTTCTTCACTCGGCTTTTCCAGCTGCTCAAGGCTGTGCTCATCCTCATGAGGGCTAACTTGTTGACCTTGTTCCCTTTGAGTTTCTTGTTATCGAACGGCTATGGGAACTTGTACCGGTTGTGAAGCTTATCAATGAGGAGCTCGCGCAACCGTGTATTGCCCTTAGCTCTCATGTTCTTCTGGTTGATGGTCATGCTCTCCCGCATGATGCACCCGAGCTGTATGCCGTATCCAGCGGCAAGCTTCTCAGGCTCCACGGGTTGGCCACTCGGTTTCACACGCGTGAACTCTTCACGGTTGAGGCCGAGTGCCGGCGGCGTCCGATCCAGCCTTTCCTTCTTCTTCTGGGTGGTGGCGTCCGATCCACTGATGTTCGTGCCGTCTCTGCCATCCTCCTCGTTGCCATTACTACTTCCGGCTCCATCGCCATCTTCGGCCTCGAAGTCATATTCGGACTCCGAGTCATCTCCAGAGACCGCAGCTTCTTCGGCCTCCTTGTCAACTTCATCGGCCGCAGCTTCTTCGGCCTCCTTGTCGGACCCGCTCAAGTCATCCTCAAGCCGCCAAAACTTGAGGTTGGCTTTTCTTGCTTTATCTTCGACGCTCATGGGCTGAGAAGGGCCAGCCCCGATGTCGTTGTCTCCGCTCGACATGTCGGCACTTCATAGAAAAAATGCAAAAATTAAGCTACAGTGGAGTGGACCGAAAAATTCGGCATGACCTTTGCTGTTTTTTTGACCTAGGAGTGCCCATTTCTCAACCGAAACGGAAGTGAATCGACACTTCGGGAGAAACGGGCAGCTCATTTTCAGCAATTCACATAAACAAAACTCCAAATGTGTGCCTTTGCAGCAGAACTGCTGCTGCTCAGTACAAACCATATATAACAGATAAATGGTTAACTTTATGCTCGAATATATGAAGTAAACAGAGAGGACCTGGAGGACCTGGAGAGCATGATAGCATTCACTGAATAAAGTTTATGCATGAAACACACATCAGGAATTTGCCAAATTAAAGTGAGCACTAGTAAGCACTAGCAAATTTCTGAGCCTAGCAAGCACTAGCAAATTTCTGAGCCTAGTTAATTTTTTAGTAATGGCATGTTTGTCTTTTTGGGTAGAGACCTCCAAATCAGATGAAATGTTTTAGAGTAAAATCAAGAAATAAGCAAGTTCTATTGGGCAGTTATGAGATGATACAAATACTACGCATAATGTTAGAGTGGATTTACAGGTTGCCAATGTAATTTGGAAACTACTAGTACTCATTGGCAAATGCAATTGCTACATGTCTTAGGCGGAGAACATTTAGTTTAGCCTATTTTTATTTCATGAACCCATGCCAACATTTTTTTCTCTAGCAGTGTTAACATATAATGTTGAAATCTGCTGCCACCAAGCAAACATGTGGTCTGTGTATGTATATGTGCCTCTAGTGATAAAGTATACTTGCACGATATGCAGTTAAAATTTGCTTGCTGAAAACCTCCAAATTACAGCTTCAACCATATATCCAACTTCAGTCTACTAATGATCAGTCAGACTTCTTTTATGCATAGGCAATTTAGTGTCCATGACATCTTAGTGCTTTTTATCCTATTGTTTCATATGTTACAGTTCATGGCCCGCTACAGTGGCTCAATTTTTTAATAAATATCGTAATGGTATACAAGTCGAAGAGTTACCTCTAAAAATTTAATACATCTGATCCCACTGTACAAAATATGCATGCTGCATTTTTATATCACAGGCTTTCGAAGTTCAGAATACAAAACAATTGAGATTTGCTGAAAAATAAATACAATAGGCCAGGACCAAATCTTTGCTGGGGACTGGTTAATATACTGAGCTTAATGATTGGACAATTATAGGATAGCTTGCTGAAAATAAAATTTTATCAGCTATGTAATTCATACTAAGGTGCAAAGAAGTTAGCCTTTCATCTTGACCATTTCCTGTCATCTATGTAATGTGTTCATGTTTTAATTCAAGTTCATTGAAAATTGTACTAACACACTAGATTCTCTCTTTTCTTCGAAAATAATCATATGTGACCTCTTAAGCCTTGTGACGCTCTTGTGACTTACCACATTGGTCTTTGAGAACCAGACACATTAGATGACCATCATTGTGAGACATGGTTTGGCAAACTATTTTGTAGAACAAAGCATCTGCCCATACACACATTATTTTCTGTACCTATCATTACCACTAGTGAGCATGACCAGATCATCAAGAGTAATCTTGTTTTCTTAATTCCAGATCATCAAGAACCCTAATTGGAACCAAATTCAAGAGAGAGGATAGGGGAGAGAGGGGGTGGATCACCTCCATGAAGAAGATCTTGAGGACGAGGTCGTCTGTGGGGCGCGGCGGCTTCGATCGAGTGGTGGACAACCGCAAGAGGCTCCTCCTCTACGGTGTCTATGGGACGAGGCGGCTACGAGCGGTGGACGACGGCTCCTCCTTCCCGCGGCTCCTCCTTCCTGAAGTAGACCTAGCGCGGCGGAGCTGTGAGATTTGGGAGAAGGGGGAAGGGGGAGAAGGGGAGGAGGGGCACAGGGGAGGGAGAAGGGGGAAGGAGGAGGAGGGGAGAAGGGGCGTAGGGGAGGGAGCAGGGGGAACAAGGAGGACGGACTCACCTCGACGATGCTCGGGGCGGCAGGCGACGGTGTCGATCGGCTTCAAGCGGAGCAGCTGGGGATGGGGGAGGGTGAGGGGAGGGCCGAGGGGATTAGCGGCAGGAAGCTGTGTCTTCGATGCGGGCGTGGTGGCCAGAGCGGAGCAAGCACTACGGTGGGCAATGGGGGTCGGGGTCGGAGAAGAAGCAAAGAGCACTACATGGTTGCAATGGGGAAGAAGAGAGAGCTGAGCAAGGGGAACGGTTATTTGGCTAAGTGCAAACTATGCGTGGCGCATATTGTTCGAAATGCGCCACGCATAGTAAAGCATCCGTGGTGCATATTGTGAGGAATGCGCCACGCATAGTTTGCACTTAGCCACAACAGCACAGCGCAGCACCACAGTGTGGTAGCAAAATATATGTCTCTAACAAAATTTCTCACTTATTTTATTTTACAAAATATGTTCTTTTCTCTAACAAAATAGTAACTTTTTTTTGCGGGTAACTTCAACATTTACAAATCTATTTAAAGCAAGGATTTAAATGTCATGTATTAGAGTAAACGCATATGCATACATGCACAATAATGTCTATATATTCGAGTAAAGACATATATTCGAGTAAACGCATATGCATACACAAAAAATGTCATGTCTCATGTGCATGATCTCGATTCCGCCCTAGCTAGCTAGAGCTAGCGTCTCTTTTTGCAATCTTCTTTCCCTTCTTCCTCGTGGTTGAATACTTTAGCCCAGGAATGTTGAGGTTTCTTCTCGTGAATGGACAATCTTTAGTAGGTAGGGTGGTCTTCCTTTTTCCTGCGGCAGTCGGGTTGTCGAAGTACTTGTCGAATTCCTCTTCGATCTTTGGATCGCCGTTATTTTCTAAGTCTTGCTCGTTGGCGGGTCCTTCCATTCCGATGATGCTCCTCTTGCCCCTCCTCAAGACAACACGGCTTGGCTTTGACGGGTCGGTGATGAAGAAGCATTGGTCAACTTGGCTCGCGAGTACCGATGGCTCGTTTTTTGCGGATGCGTTCTTCGCGGAGGCATCGGGCATAACCATGGTGGTGAAATACCATCCCTCTTTATGGATGCTCTTGGCCCATCTGACACGGAACATCGGCACCTTCTCTCCGGCGTAGTCGAGATCCCAGATCTCCTCGATCCTTCCGAAGAATCTTTCCTTGACTGTGGCTTCGTCATCAGCACAGGATAGCATCGTTACACCTGAGTTATGTCATTTATACGATCGTAATCTAAAATTAAAACCTTGGTGTGTTTAGGAGGAAGACACTTGAAGGCCCCTCTCACTCGAAGTGATTTATAAAAATGATTCTTTCTCGATGGTGATCGGTCATGGTATCCATAACGTTGCATCTTTTTCGGCCAAATGCGGATTTTGTTTTGCTTCTCCCGGTCAATCGACTCGACTCTTTTCTCCTGTCCCTTTCCTCGGTGTAGAATCTGTATCCGTTGATGTCGTAGGCCTAATATGTCCTCACGTTGTGCCCAGGGCCCTGTGACAATGCGAAAATGAGTTTTCATCCTCCATTGAAGGCGTTGACTGCAGGCCGTGAAGCTGGAGTTGTGCTCTCTTGTTACGTCTCCCTTCTTCCTCGGCCGGCCAAGGTCAATGAACTTCTGCTCGACAAAGCTTTTGTGCTCCTCCACCCAAGGATCGACCAATTTGATGTGCTGTAGCGCGACTCGGTGTGCCCTGTCAAAGTGGAGGCGTCGACCCTTCACGTCGACATGCAGGGTGAGAAAGCCGTCACGGTGACCATATCTGGCGAGCCTGTCGAGGTACGTCCTTTTGGGAAGAACAACAGGGTCGTCCGTCGTCATCCTCGGTGCGTAGAAAATTCCGGCAGAAAGAGACACACTCGTAGGTCAGAAAGACCTTGGCGATGCTTCCATCTGGATGGGACCTGTTGCGGAGGAATCCTTTGATAACACCGTTGAGCCTTTCGAACGGTATCATGTTGTGAAGGAATGTCGGCCCGAGATGGATGATGTCATCCACGACATGGACGAGGAGATGCACCATGATGTCGAAGAACGCGGGCGGGAAGTAAATCTCGATCTCGCACAGTATCACGATGATCTCTTCTTGCAGCGCGTCGAGCTGCTTCAAGCCACGGGGATAGAAGAAGTGTCGGAACAATGCCACGGAGGGCATTACCCCGACGAATGCCTCGCAGGCGTGAACAAATACGGCCAGATCCAAGATGGCCCCTGGTGTCAGATGCAGGAGCTTCAGATCGCATGCCTGCAGGATCTCAAGGAGGAAGTCCGAGAATGGGGGAACTACCCCCGTCTTGACGAAGATTTCGAAGATGGGGACCTGCATGGGTTCCCAGTCCTTGACCGGCGGCAGAACCTCTGTCGCCTCGCGGGCCGGCATGTCACCCCTCACCTGTGACGCCACCGCCCCGAATTGAGACTTCGCCGGCAACGCAGGATCTGAGGCGTAAATGCTCGGGAACAGGGCAATTTGGCAGCGCATGTCCGCCGCTTCGGCGCCGCATTCCGACCTCTTCATTGACTTCTCGGACCTCGGAGGCGGCGGCGGCCTCCTAGCGAGCGAGGCACCGGTGGCCTTCTTCTGGGCGCTCTGTTTGGTCCTCGCCATCGGAGCAGAGGCGTTCTGCTCTTGGTGTCGTGGCGGCCGAGCTGATTTGCGGTGTGCTACGAAAGGTGAAGACGAAGTGCTCTCCGGCGGCGCTTCGAGATCTCTGTGCTTGGGAAGGAGTAACGGCTACAGTTCCTTGGAACCGTGGCTTATAAGGCTCCCCACGCGTCGCGTCATGGCCCCACCGCACCGGCCGGCGTGGAGTCCGAGGAAGCTTTCCATTCGATCGTCTCCTCCCTATGGATTCAAGGCGAATATTGGCGGTCCGCGCGGATCACAATGTTCAGAAGACCCGTGGGACGCGCACCTCCGTAGTACGCGGTTCTAACGGATGGGACAATGCGTTCAAGACCTGACGCCGGAGACCCACTTTGACTCTTTTTTGGTCATAGCCCCCGACGGCAGAAGGGCGTGGCCGCCAGGAGTATGCCCGAGGGCTACTGTCGCAACATTGGAACATGGGGTTCCCCTGATGCGGTCAAAGTGGGTCCATCGCACATGGGCCCACCAAGAAGGCACTCAAGGCCAAGGCACAAGACTGGCAGATGGGCCCCCCATCTGCCCGATGGCACCCCGGTGCGCATGGCATCGACAACCAAAGCAAAGGACCCGGGGACCCTCCGGGGCCCCCTCGACCTGGAAGCAGGCATGGAGGTCCCGGGACCCCGACGCCCGGCAGGAGGCCAAGCTTACCCCGGGAACCAACCGCCAGTGCGCAAAGAGGATAAGCTTGCCAGTCCTGGCTGGAAGCTCCTAGAAAACTTGGGCGCCAAGAAGACGGAGGCCAAAGGGGGGCAGAGGTGGAAAAGCTGTCAGCCTCTGTCGGGCCTCTCTGGAAAAGGTGGGCGGCCTCACCTACACCCTCTAAGAAGAATACTTGGACGAGAGGAGGCCACGTCGCCTCCTAAGGAGAACCCGGAGGGGTTTTCCCGCCACACCCCTCCGGCCCCAAGGGTGCATCTGTGGTATCCCCTTAGCATATAAAAGGAGGACCGAGGCGCCCAAGGGGAAGGAGAGATTTTCCAGAGAGTCGGCGGCTAGGCTAGATAGCGCACAAGACGAAGAGTAGCATAGGCGAGAGGTGATCTCCTCCGAGCCAGGATCTGCTCATATTCAACCTCTAGCCAACACCTGTAACAGCCCCAGCTATGTAATGAAAAATACCTAAATTTTTTCCATTTTTGCTTTCTTGTTTGCATCATGGCATGCATTGTGAAACTTGCTACTTCTAACAATCAACATAAGCAAACACATTTAAAATGGGGAAGCAAACTTCCCAAACATCCAAACCCAATACATTTGCCCAACTTGTCAACCAAATCATTCTTGGACTTCCAAATTGTTTAGGAAGTGCCAAGTATACCTTTTATAACTATTTCTGAAAATCCAAATTTTTGCCCAATGAGAAATAAATTTGAGAATTCAAAATCTGGTAAATTCAAATTCTATTTTTGAAACCAATTTAAACATTACAAAAATTTAAACTAAAATCATGGGGAGATTCATAAATATATGGGAGCCTCCTTGAATATTTTTACTATTTTTGGAAGTGTTTAAGTGCTTCAATTAAATCCAATTTGGAGTTTATTAAAAATGCCCTAAATAAAACACTGTGAACAAATCTGGACCTAAACATTTTATTTTGGGCCACCAATTTTTGTGGAGCTCCTACATGTCATGGGAAGCTTCACAAATTTTTGCTGAATTTATAAAAATGTTTTAGGGCCTCAATAAAATTCAACAAAGCACTGTTGGACCTCTTTGCAATTAATTAAATTTGTGCTAGGGGTTTTTCGCGAAAACTACTTCTTCTCCACAGTGCCGGCGGCACTGGCGCCATGCCGGGCGCCCATGCCGCCGTGGCCGCGCCTGCCACTCGACGCCGTGGACCCCTGGTGGTCAAAGGAGCACGCCCCCGAGACGCCCTGCTCCTCACCTGCCCCGCATCTCTCTCTCCCTCCCCTTTTCACGGATCGAGCCACCTCCAGTTCCCACTCCGACCACCACGGAGACGCCATCGTCGCCGTCAAATTACCACCGTTCTGAGCCTCCCCGGAGCGAGCCGACGCCGCCCTCTCCTCCGCCGCGTCTCCCTCTCCCTCTTCACCGCCGAAATTGAGCCGGGGTCGCCCGGTTCATCGCCTCCATCCTCGGCACCTTCACCCCCGGACCAGCCCCGCCGAGCTTGATTCTACCGGTTTTTCCGTCCACATTGTCGCCGAGGACCACCCAAAGAACACTAGGGTGAGTTCCACGTTCTCTCGTGCGCATCCCCGCTCCCCCTTACCCTCTCCTCGCCGCCGATTGGTCGTCGTCGGACGCCGGCATCACAGCCCTGCGCACCCGGCCTGGACCCCGGCCTGGCCGGCCAGGAGGCCGATTGGCTCAGGCAGGAGCCCGGCCTTGCGCCCGGCCTGGTCTCTGCCTGGGCCGGCCACAGGCCGGACGGTTTGGATAGTGGCCCGACCTTTGCACCCAGCCTGGGCCGGCCAAATGCCGGTGGCTTCGGGCCACCCCCCCGGCCTGCAGCCCGGCCTGGCCGGCACAAGGCCGGCCTGTTTGGAAATGTTTTTCCCTTTTTAGTTTTAAGAGAAATTTGGATAATTGATAACTATTTGAATTTTGATCCAAATTTGGCAAATCAAATATCAAAATGTTCAGAAAAACAAACCCTATGTGTTAGAAGCATTGTAATAGTCTTTTGAAATTATAATCTTGCTGTTTGTTTAAGAATTCCTAAAATGGTTTAAATAAGACCAAAATTGGGAAAATCATAATTCGATAAATATTTAACCAAAAATTATGAATAAAATATCAAAATGATCAGTGCTTCAAATGCTATCAAATCATGGTAATATCAACACATGGTCACAAATATTTATTTGATTTTATTCATAAATTGGTTAAAAGAATTAAGTCCATTTAATTATTTAATTCGCTATTTATTCTTCGGTACTCAGAAAATTTACAAAAAGGGTACCAAAACGATCGGAAGGACGAAACCTACCCAATCATATCATCGTCATGCATATTTGAGCCACTCTTTGTTAATGTAATAATTTATAGATAATGTAGTCATTAAGTTAAATATGGGGTTGCTTCCAAATAATTGCACTAATTATTTGGCTCCCATTTAATTTTGCTATTTAATTTATATGATGGTATCGTTGCATCAATTTGGCATGTCATCATGTGATTGAGCATTGCACCTTATGTTCATGTGATTTATTTGTTCTTTTGTATTATTTTTCGGTATCGATAGATTCCGGAGTTGAGGTCACCCCGACCTATCCCGACGAGCCGTACTACACGCCCCGGGAGCAAGGCAAGAGATAACCTAACCTTCTTGGCATTTAGCATCCTATTGTTTATAAACTTATTTTATCCACCATAATATTGCATGCGATTCAAATGTCTCTTTTGATCAAGATGTAGAGTATCCTATGAATGCATGTTTATCCCTTGAACCATCATATGCTTTCCCCTCCTATGAACTCTAGGGTTGATGTGTTGGCCGGATACAAATTATAATTGTTGTTTATATGCTTAGCCATGCTTAGTCAAATACTAGTTATGTCCGTTGTTTAATTCCATATTTGTTGATGTTGATGGAATGATGCGGACTTGGTGGTTAATGGTGATGCTAAATTAAAATGCTAAGAAGGGTTGGATGAGTTGCCATCGGGGATGGTGTTTTGTCTCATTCCTGCCCCTAGGTGCGAGTTCTTTACCTCTTGAACCAAGACGAGCGTGCTTCCATTGGTGGGGGTATGGGCTCCTTACTAACTGAATAACTTGTGCGGGCGTATCCAAGGGTCTTCTAGTTTGCTATTTCCATTTGCCATGTGTGTGAGCGGAAAAAGAAATGATGAGGATGGTGGTGTTTAGAACGTGGTGATGGGGCAGGGGCAGAAATAGGCTGGGTAAACTTGCCCTGTGGCCACAGATGACTCTTGGATAGTCTCATGCGAGATAAAGTTTAACCGCACCCGCTCGCCGGCCTTCCCCGAAAGAGGGCCAATTAGGTGAGCCGGACGGTACCAATGGGTAAATTAGTACACCCCTGCAGGGTTTAATATTTTCGAAAATCCGTGTCCGCGGTTATGGACGACTTGGGAATAGACGATAAGATCATAGAGAACCTTAACTTAATTGATATGGTAGCTAAAGGTTGCATAATCAACGTGTGTTAAATGTTCATTTCCTTGAGGGTGATTCGAGGGGGTGCCTTAGTGGAGATGAGTGGGTGTTGGCTACAAGTTGGTTCGATGAGAACCAAGATGAGAGTTTACCCTCTTACCCCTTTTATGAAAAATATTCTGAGTAGACGATGCCATGTGTCAATTATGTTTTATTATTGAAAATCAGCTTTATGCAAAAACAACTACATTTATAGCTTTAGAGCCTCCGTCAGCATTGGTCCTATATTGCCCTACTAAACTTGCGAGTACGTCGTACTCAGTCTCTCTTTGCTGCCTTTATGTATTTGTTTCAGAGGAGGACGACACCGAGCAGCTAGGTGGGTTCTTCGTGGATGTCGACTAGTAGTCCGGGGTTCCCAGGTGGCAGCTTGGGACCGTGGAGCAAGCTGGCTGGGTTTATTTATGTGTAGGCCTCTTAGGCCCTATATTTGGATCTTGTTGTATTAGACAACACTACTTCGCTTCCGCTTGATTAATTGTTGGGTCTATGACCTTTTGTGTGTAATATTTGTATCTTTCTCATATATGAGTTGCTATATGAGTTTTTGTGTCGTAGAGTCAACAATGTACCAGTTTGTTGCACGAGTCTTGATCTCTCTACTATACGTGATAGCGATGTCTGAGCTTATGGCATGATCAAGGTGTTGTGTGCCGATGATCCATTCTGAGCACACCTGCCAAAGGTTTTGGCCTGGGATTGGTAAACCCAGTAACATTCGATTGTGTAGCATGACCGGTTGCACAACGCTTCACTGTATAGTTCTGGGGTCGGGGCGCTACAACACCTCCCGGGTTCTCACCCGCAACCACCATTGTAAAGCTACACCATTATACACCTCTCAATCCAGACATGCAGGAGTAGGGTTGTTAGCCTCCGGGCGGCCTGAACCTGGGTAAACTCCTTGTGTCTCTGTGATGCTTGCTAGTACGTAGATCTCGAGCGTAGACGAAGCCCCCGGGCGGAAGAAGTCACTCAGCCTCCTTCGTGCCCCATACCGAACCTAAAAAGGGGGTATCCTTTACTCCCGATGTCCGTGATCCAAGACACGACAGGTTGCCAAACGGATTGAGCCCATCGGTGCTCATACCAAGCCTGACGTTCCTTGGATCGGCCCCGAACTCAGGGAAGTCGATGTCCAATGCTTCCCACTGGCAAGCATCTGAAGGGTGTGTCAGGATCCTGCCCTTCTCCGGATCTTCTTTAGGCTTCTCCCTTTTCGCGTGCCACCACATGAGCTCTGCTTTCTTAGGGCCTAAGAAATACCGCTTCAGGCGGGGAGTGATACGAAAGTACCATACCACTTTCTGAGGTACTTTCTTGTTCCCTCTCTTGTATCGTCCTTGGCCGCACACCGGACATGTGGGTCTGTCCTCGTACGGACCCCGATAAATTGCGCAATCATTGATGCAGGCGTGGTATCTGTCGTACGGCATGTCCAGAGGCCACACGGTTTTCTTGGCCTCCTCAATATTATTTGGACATGTGTTGCCCTTGGGAAGACGTTTTTGATTTTGTTGAAGCTTATGTCGGTCCATTTGCTTTCCGCCTTCATCTCCAGAGCCTTGAGCGCGACGCTCAAGCATGTATCCTCGGGCCGGCACCCAGGAAACAATGCAGTTTTCCCATCAATCTCCATCTGCTCCAGCTTGGCTTTCTCTCTGGTAGCAGCTTTTGCGTTACTCGTCTCCTTGAGAAGCAGTGCCTTAACATGTGGGTCCTGCAAGGCCGAGGTCAGCCGTGTATGTGTGTCCGTCGACGCCGCGTCTTCTCCTCCACCATCTGCTCCGACATCGTCTCCTTCGTGATGATCATCATCATGTCCGCCGCCGCCATCACCTTCATGAAGATCATCATCATGTCCGCTGCCGCCATCACCTAGGCCTTCGTGATGATCAACATCATGTACGCCCCTCGTCTTCAGGACCACCATTGTTGATGTCCTCATCATCTTCAGAATAGTAGTCGGGCATGAAACCACGCATGAGCAGGTGACTCTCCAGGTCTGCGGAATCAGGGTCCATCAAGCTCCCGAGCTTGCATGTTCGACACGGACATCTTATGTAGTTCCTCTTATTCATCCTCATGTCGGCCACCACGCGTTCCTTGTATCTAGCCACTCGACCCTCGCTCATATGTCTAACCATGGTTGCCTGCGCGATATAGATAGTATCTTAGAACCTCACACCATCATGCACTCACACACACATGCATGCATGGTCGCCGGAAAAATTCGGCATGACCTCTCCTAAAAATAGGACGTATGGGTAGTGCAAAAATTTGCCGAAACGGAAGTTAATCAACATTTCGAAAAACATCCATGCACCACGCCGGAGCAAGCAACATGCTCTTGCTTGTTCGTCACCTGCAAACATTCATGCACCACACACAAGCTTGCTTGACACGTAGATCATCCACACACAAGAGCATGCACATGCGCACATCGCACGCGAGACGTCCGCCGGCCACACAAAACATCCACATGCATGTCCTCGAACAACTCACCTAGTATAATCGTTATCGAGCTAAGTCCGCGACGAGAGAGTGTGGAGTTGTTGGAGAAAGAAGATGGATGAATGTTGGAGGAGGAAACTAGTTGGCTTAGTAGATCTACAACATAGATAGGCTTCCCCTCACAAAACTATGAAGCAAGGTAGGTTTAACAACCAAGAATGGAGGCAAGAATGGAGAAATTGAGGTGGTGGGGAGGAGGAGGACGAGCTGGATCTAGTTTGGGGTGCTAAATGGAGAAGAATGGAATGGTGGTGATAGGTAGGAGGGGTTGCCAACTTGTAGATCTGTGTGAACTTATCAGTGGCGCATATTGAACAAAATGCACCACTGATAAGTCTGCCACCTTTTCAAAGGGGTGGGACCCGCCATATATGCGTGGCGCTGTCAGGACCCGATGGCCTCCGACTGATCGAGGAAGGGGGAGGAGGTAGGAGCCGGTGCTCCAGATCTAATTTAGCTAGGAAATTGAAGAACAGATAAAAGTAATTAGGGTTTCATTGCTTGATCCACCCAGCCATCCCACCTACACCTTTATATCGAAAGTGTAGGCTCAAGCAAGATTACAAGATTGTCCTTGTACGGCAACTGTCTTACAAAAATAGGAATTTAGGCTAAAAGGTAAAACACTATGACTCGCCAGGAGCTGTAGGATCCTGGTGAACCGTTACTGAGGCATCGTAGCCGTTGGATGTTGTCGTAGCCCTGTAGCTCATCTTCTGGTATCTGACATTGCCCCCTGCTTGAGACAAGACGTCATGACTTGAAATCTGGGAACGTGGACTGCATGAAATCCTCATCTTCCCAAGTCGCTTCTTCGGGGGACATGCCTTCCCAGTGCACCAGCCACTGTGATACAACAACCTCGGAGGAGCCCGTACCCTTGGTTTGTTGTCTTTGTTGCAAGAGCGCCAATGGTACCATTTTCAGTTTCCCTGTATCAGTTACTGAAGGAAGGCGAGGGTTTGGAACTGCTGTTGGACCCAGGTGCTTCTTCAAGTGTGATACATGGAAAACGTTGTTGATTTGAGTACCTTCTGGGAGCTGCATCTTGTAAGCTCTGTTTCCCACTGGCTGCAGAATTCTGAAAAGTCCATACCATTTGGATGCCAGCTTCAGAGGATTGTTGTTCCCCAATGCTGTTTCGCGCTGCGGTAGCATTTTTAGGTAGACCATATCGCCAGTGAGGAAAGTTCTGGGGGTTCTTTTCCTGTCTGCATATTTCTTCATGGTGTGCTGAGCCTTCCTCAGGTTCATCTGCAGTGTTTCAACCATGTTCATCTTTTCTGTCAATACCGCTGGAGCTTCACCAGAAAGATCAGAGGGAATGGATGTAGCAGTAAGTTGAGGAGGAGGATATTCATATAGAGCTTCAAAAGGTGACATCTTGATGGAGGTATGGAAGCTGGAATTGTACCACCATTCAGTGGTAGCTAGCCAGTCAGCCCATTTCTTTGGGGCAGCAAAAGCCATGCAACGCAAATATTGTTCAAGACACTGGTTCACCCTCTTCGTTTGCCCATCTGATTCTGGATGATAAGCAGTTGAAAAATGCAGAGATATCTTCAAAGAACTGAATATTTCATGCCACAGTTTACTGGTGAATATCCTATCTCTGTCACTCACAATGATAGCAGGAGGTCCATGCAGTTTTAGGATGTTGTTGATGAATAGATCTGCTACCTTGAGGACTGTGTAGGGGTGGGTAAGAGGAAGAAAATGTGCATACTTACTAAGCCTGTCAACCACTACTAAGATGACATCTTTTCTTCGAGATTTTGGGAGTCCTTCGATGAAGTCGAGGCTCACTTCTGCCCACTTAGTTTTGGGAATGGGTAGAGGTTCCAGGAGACCCGGGTACTGAATCTTTTCAGTTTTAGAGATCTGACACACTGGGCATTCCGCAACCTTTTGTGTAATATACTGTTTCATCCTTGGCCAATAGAACAGCTGCTGAATTCTGTGGATGGTCACCCTGGTACCTGAGTGTCCACCTAAGGCAGAGGAGTGGAAACTGGAGAAAATCCTGTCCTGCAGGTCTGTAGAACTACCAATGTAGATTCTACCTTTAAATCTGATGATGCCTGATTGCAGAGAAAACTTGGGGTGACTGTCCTTGTTAACAGCTAGTTCCTGAAGCAGGGTAGTGCAAGCTAAATCACCCAGATAGGAATCACTAATGTCAGTAATCCATGCTGGTTTAACTAAGGAGATAGCAGAGCAGTGTTGCTGTCCTTGATCTTGATTCTGGTATTTTCTGGAAAGGGCATCTGCTGCCTTATTCTCTGGACCCTTTTTGTATTCAATCTTGAAATCAAATTCCAACAGTTTCAACATTAGCTTATGCTGTATTCCCTCAAGCAGTTTCTGGCTGGAAAGGAATTTAAGGCTGCTTTGGTCTGTCTTGATGATCAGATTGTTTCCCAAGAAATAGTGTCTCCACTTTTTTAATGCTTCAAGAATGGCCAATGCTTCTTTTTCATATATTGATTGAGCACTTGCTTTGGGCCAAGGCACTTACTGAAGTATGATAAGGGTTTCCCATTTTGCATTAGCACAGCACCCAAACCAGTTGTAGAGGCATCAGTTTCCAAAGTGCAAGGAAGGGTGAAGTCAGACAAGGCCAGCAGTGGTGGTGAGGACATAATTGTCTTGAGCTGCTCAAAAGCTGCTTGCTGGGCAGGGCCCCATTCGAATGCATTCTTTTTGAGGGCCTGATGTAAAGCTCTGTATATGAGAGCATAATCCTCGATGAACCTCCTGTAATAGCCTGTGAAACCTAGTAGACCTCTTAGTTGTTTCACTGTGGTTGGTACTGGCCAATTGATGATATCTTTAATTTTGGCTGGGTTAGTTTGTACCCCCTCTACATAAATAATGTAGCCCAGGTAGTCAACTTGTGGTTGTCCAAACAGACACTTGCTCATCTTTGCTTTGAGCTGATGCTGCCTTAATGTCATTAAAACCAGCTGGAGGTGTGCCTTGTGTTCCTTCACAGATTTACTGTAGACGAGTATGTCGTCGAAGAACACTAGGACAAACTTCCTCAAGAATTGGGAAAATATGGAATTCATCAGTTCTTGGAAGGTTGCAGGAGCATTACACAGTCCAAAAGGCATTACAAGGTACTCGTAGTGCCCTAAATGTGTGGAGAAGGCTGTCTTGTGTACATCTGCTGGATTCATCCGAATTTGGTGATATCCTGATCTTAGGTCCAATTTAGAGAAAATGACAGCTCCATGTAGTTCATCGAGAAGGTCTTCTATCACAGGTATTAGAAACTTGTTCTTGACGGTAAGTTCATTTAATCCTCGGAAATCCACACACAGTTGCCAAGATCTGTCCTTCTTTCTAATCACAATTGCAGGTGAGGAGAAAGGGCTTTTGCTGGGTCTAATTTCAGCATTTGCAAGCATTTGTTTGATCAGAGCATTTCAACAGAGTTCTTCTGACTGTGGGACATTCTATAAGCTCTGATGTTTGGGGGTTTTGCACCAGGCAGTAGGGGGATTTGATGATCACAGTCTTGTTGGGGTGGTAAACCAGTAGGTTGCTGAAAGATATCTTGGAACTGTTGTAGTAATTCAGATATTACTTCAGGCACTGGAGGTGTTGCATCACTATCTTGGAATTCATTGTCATCTGCAGGGCTGACAAGCATGTAGCCCTGAGCTCCTTGTTCCAACAGCTTACTACATTGTTCAGACGAAATGAGGAAGCTATGTTTAGGGATCATGTGATCTTGAAAAGTATGCAGTCCCCCATCAATGCCTATTGTGATGTTCCTTGCAATAAAATCAAATGTGACTGGGTTATGTTCCTTGAACCAATTCACTCTCAAGATGACCTCAGATCCCTGCAGTTGCAGAACCCTGAAATTTGTAACAAACTTCTGTCCTTGAATTGAAAAAATGCAGTTATGAACAATGGCTTCAGATGAAAGTGTGCCTCCACCCGCAACTTTAACTGTTCTGGCTGTAGTTGCTGTCATGGGCAACTTATGTTTCAGAGCAAAGTTGTAGTCAATGAAAGTGTTTATACTACCCGTATCTGCCAAGGCAATGGCAGCACCATGTTTGAAATTGAGTAACAGGGAAATAGTGGAGTCACTGGGATAGCCATGATAGGCAGCCGCAGTGATGTACATCAGGTGTTCCTGTTCAGGCTGCTGGTCTTGGGGAATATTTGGTGCTATAACAGCTTGTTCCAAGTGAGCCTGTAAATTGTCTTGTTGTTCCAGTTCCAGTTCCTCTTCCCCATCTGAGTGGCCTTGCATTTCAAGTGTATTTAGTGCTCTTTGCATTGTTTGGCATCTGTGTCCTACTGTCCAATTGTCAGGACAATACCAGCATTTCCTAGGTTCCCTAGGTCTTTCCAAAGGTGCTATGTTTCTCAATTCTCTCGCAGGAAACTATCGGTTGGGAACTGGGAGAGCTTGTCTGGGCGGTGGTACAATCTGCTGAGGTCTGCGAGTTGTGGAAATAATTGCTTTCTCATATTGTCTGGCATACCAGTATGCTGACAGAAGAGTTGTGGGTTTTTGACATTGTACATGATGTTTAATGCTGTCCTTGAGCCCACTCACAAACCTTTCCATAAAGAAGTCTTGTGGTAAATAGGCTCTGTCCCTTTTCATCTGCGTCATCCAAGTTTCATATGTGTCAATGTACCCATTGACAGTTGTGACTTGTTTAAGCACTTGTAATGGTCCATTGGATCAACAGATACACTGTCAGGAAATCTGTCTAGCAGGATTCTACAGAGTTCAGTCCAGGTGAGTGTTTGCTGATTGATACCTGCACTGTTGAGCCAAGTTTTTGCCTGTCCTCGAATGTGGGCGATTCCCCCACTTCACGTTTTGCTCTGCTGGAATCCCCACCAAGGAGAAAATATCCTCACACTCTAGCATCCATGCTCTGGGAGCTTCACCATGAAATGTCGGTAGTTCCACGTGTGGGGTACGAATATTTGGTTCTTGCCAAGTTGTGTTGGTGTGTCGGAGAACTGTCCCAGGAACTGGGTGTGTCTCACAAGGATCGAGTAAGGGGCTGAACGTGGAATCAAACAACCCTCAACGTGCCTCGTTGACGGTGCTCATCGAGCTCGCTGTGGGGTAGCACTGCAGAAATGGACGCACGGTATTACCCAGGTTCGGGGCCCTCTAGGTGAGGTAAAACCCCTACGTCCTTCTTCTGGTGTATTGCACTTGCTTGGAGAGGTTTCAGTACAGAGGGAGCTTGGCGAGCTCAAGGCGGCTACAATGGCTAACCCTAGAACTCAGAGCTTCCAACTGAAGAAGAAACAGCTTCCCCCTTTGCCCGAGCGTGCTCCCCCTCCTTTTATAGGCGTCTTGGACCTCTTCCCCCAAATATCTTGGCGGGAAGGGTTACCACATGGCGACGAAGGAGGAGGACAGATGCACAATAAAGGTGGAGTCTATGGATGCGGTCCTTGGCAGGGGCGGTGTCACCAAAGCTGGAAAAGCCACCGTCCAACCAGGACGGTGGGCTGGCGCCGCTGAGGCGGGATGTGTCCCACGGTGACGTCGCCTTTAGACGGTAGCTGCAAACGGTTCCCTTATCACCAAAGTGGCAATTCTTGGGGCTCCTTTGCTTGGTGCAGCTTTGTTGACTCCTTTATACATAAGAACGGCAACCGTGGCGCTGCCGTCACCGCGCGCTGGCGCAGTCATCATTCTGCGCAGGGTGCAGAGCCCATGTGCGTTCTGCCGCGGAGGCAGAGCTGGCTTCGAGAGGAAGGAACCCTCGCAAGGCAGGAGGCCTCGCCGAGCCCTTCGGCTTGGTCCTTAGCAGAAATTGCAGGTGGCATCCGAGATGCCCTCTCGAGGAGAGGTCCCTCACCGAGGGAAAAACCCTTGGCGAGGAGGAGAGGTTCCTCGCAAGGGAAAAACCCTCACGAGGCTCGCCAGGCTTGGAGAGCCTGGTACTTAGCGAAATCTTCTAAAGAATGTTGTGTTCCCTGGCAGGCCGGCCCGTGGTACCCTGGTTTCCACTGTGCCGACAGTAGCCCCCGGACCCGCGATGGGCACGCCAAAGCCCATGGATGGAGGCGAAGCGTCGGGGGTCCAAAGATGCCTACCTGGGCCGTGACACGTGGGGCGCAGCGGTTGCGCCCGAGGCCACGATCTCCTCGTCTTCAACGGGCGACCCGGTGGGGCCCGCCACATCCCTGGTTTTTGGCCAATAAAGCCTGCGCGCGCAGACAGCGCCCGTCACTTCTCCCATAACTCTGCCGCTCGCTTCCCCTAAAGCATCTTCTTCTTCCCAGAGCACTCCGCCTCCAAGACACTCTTCTCCTGCGACCATGGCGCCCAAGAAAGCAACCGCCATCCAGAAGGGCAAGGCCACGATGCAGGCTGGCAAGTCCACGGCGGCGTCGAGGAGCGCCGGACCCGAGGGGGCACTGCCAAAATCCCGCATCCATGCGGCGGCGATTGAAAAGGTGCGCCACCTGGCGGCCACGAGCACCAACGAGCACGGTTCCTTCAGCATGAGGTCGGCCGGCAGCAGGCTCTCCGAGGGGTACTACCCCATCTTCCTTCAAACTCTTTATGCCGGTCTTGTTCCTCCTTTCTCTGACTTCCTCCTGGGGATTTTGGAGGTGTACCAGATCCAACTCCTCCATCTTCATCCCAACTCCATCCTTATCCTCTCCATATTCGCCTACCTCTGCGAGGAATACATTGGCATCCTTCCCTCGGTGGCGCTCTTCCGCAGCTTCTACTCCCTCCGGAACACCATGCCGAACGAGCGGATCGGATGCGTCTCCTTCCGCATCGCCGCCGCCAGAAGCGAGAACTACATTCCCATCGCATGGTGCGGTGAGAACGCCATCACCAAGGTGACGAAGAAGGTGGAGGACTTCCGCAAGCGGTGGTTCTTCGTCGACACCAAGGGGACCAACCCTCTCCTGGAGGTGCCCGTGGCGCCCCCGAGGAAGTGGGCGCGCTGGGTGAGCGCAGGCTTTGAGGGCCCGAAGCTTGACGCGGTGTACGAGTGCATATGGAGGCTTCGCGAGGCCGGAGTCACCGGCCAGATGGTGGCGAAGGACTTCACGAGGCGCCGAATCGCCCCCCTCCAGTGGCATTCAGAGCCGGTGTGGCAGTACACAGGCAGGGGGGACAGGATGCCCCTGTGCTCTGACAGCTTCACTCCGGAGGTGCTGTACCAGGTTATGGGGATCCTTTTCGCCACGACGGACATCCCATCCTCCACCTGCGATGAGGCCAAGACGCTCTTCAGCTTTGTTGAGGAGAGCGTGCGGGAGCACCGCAGGCGCCTGCCTGTATTCGACGAATGGGGGATCGTGCCCGCAGGGCACCGCAGGCCCTGCACCAACCCGTGGGAGGCGGAGCCGGAGCTTATGGACGAGTCACCGGAGCCGGACGACGGAGAGGACTCTGGCGAGGGTGAGGCCTCGAGAGGCGCGGACCCCTTTGGCGAGGATGAGGCCTCGAGAGGCGCCGACCCCTCTGGCGAGGACGAGGCCTCGAGAGGTGCTGACCCCTCGAGAGGCTCCGCCGGCTCCCCAAGGAGTGCACCGGCTGGCGAGGACCTCCAGGTGATCTCCTCCAGCGACGATGAGGCCGCCTTCCGCGTGGCTCCCTCCCGACACACCGCGGAGGAGGAGAGAAGCGGCGGCACAGGAGGACGCTGCGAGCCCCGCTCCAAGGCCGTCCACGACAGGAATGCCGCAGCCGCGAGGGGTGCTCCTCGCGAGGAGGCAGAGGCGCCTCAAGAGGAAGCCAGAGCGAGCAGCCCCCAGCCACCGAAGGCAAAGAAAAGTGTGTGGAGGATGGCCGACGAGTGAGTCCTGATTTCCCTTCTTTTCTCATTTAGCATTTTGCTTTTGAAAACCCTCCTGAAGGATCTTCTACTTGTCTTTCTTTTAGCAAACCTACGGCGCCGAAGAGGCGGCGGCTCCGCAAGCTTGGAGAGACCGCCAACGCCGCCGTGGAGATGCCTGTGGCTGACGAGCCACAGCAAGTGGCTATTCCTCCCGTGGGTGAGCACCGGACGGAGGAGGTGGTTGAAGAGGCGGTGCCGTCACCAGCTCGGGCTGCTACTCCTCCCGCGGGTGAGCACCGCGCAGAGGAGGTGATCGAAGAGGTGGCGCCATCACCAGCTCGGGCCGCCACTCCTCCCATACAGTAGGAGGTGACAGAGGAGGAGAGGGTGGATGAAGAGATCATAATGGAGCCGCTTCCGGAGGAGGAGGAGGCTCCCACAAGAGGGGCTAACGCGCCCGACGCCGTGGCGGGCGCAGCCACCATGGAAGGGGCCGGAAGCGCCCCTGAGGACCAGGAGGTGGAGGCGCCTCCGGAGCCCACGGACGCCGGAGCCGGGGGCGAAATGACGCCCAGCCCCCAGAGGGCTCCCGACGCGGGCGGCGAAGGAGGCTCCCACACGAACCCCCAGGCCGCACCAGAAGCAGCTGTGAGCCCGAGGCAGGATGCCTCGGGCGCCTCGCCAAGGATCGAGGCTTCTGCACCCTGCAGCAGTGCGGGGACCTTGGCGCTGCAGGAGCCGCGGCGCCAAGAGGTTTCTTCGCCACACCGTCCTCAGCCAGGCGCGGCGGACGCTCGACGAGCTGGAGGCGCAGCTCGCCAGGGCGGAGGAGCGGGCGAGGCTCGACGAGGGCTGGGCCCTTCTCCGCGAGAGCGTGGAGAGCTGCCGCCGGCAGGACGCGGCGGCCCAGGCGGCACGCCAGGAGGCCATGCGCTTCGCCGAAGAGACCCGCGACAGCGTGAAGCGGGAGGCGGCGGAGACCATGGACCAGCTGGACGCCGCACGGGAGGGGCTCGAGGCGGAAACCGCCTTGGAGCAGAACTTCATCACGCACTCCAAAACTGTGGAGGGCAGCTTGAAGGAGCTCCGCGAGAGGCTGGATGCTCACGAGGTGCAGCTGACCCAGTGCGAGGCAGAGCTCACACGGCGTGAGGGAGTGCTCTCCCCCCGCGAGGTGGAACTGCGCCAATGCGAGGAGCAGGTCCAGCAACTCAAGAAGGACCAGGCCATCCGCGAGGAGCAGCTGCGGGCCCGCGAGGGGCAGGTGGCCAAGGACGAGGCCACTTATGCAGATCGCCTCAAGGCGGCCAACGCCGACCTCGCGGCGAAGCAGAAGAAAACGGAGGAGGAGGCTGACAACAAGGTCAAGCTCATCCGCCAAACTCTCTCCAAGGACTACGACGAGAAGGCCACGAAGCAGGAGGAGCGCTTCAAGGCGAAACGCGACGAGCTCCAAAACCGCATCAAGGAGCTCGAGAAGGAGGATAAGCGGATGGCCTCCCGCCTTCAGAGCGCCAGGGAGGCCCAGGCTCGCGCGGAAGGGAAAGCCGCCGCCCTGGAGAAGGACCTGAGCGAGCTCCACCAGTAGGTGGGGCCGGTCGTGAACCTCGTG
>QRDG01000523.1:208335-243340 GCA_012064385.1 Puccinellia tenuiflora
ATTATCATGGGTATGTGGATAGTTGTGTTGTAATTATCATTTTGGTACAGATCGATGGAATTTAAATAGTGAGAAGAATTGAAGAGTCCATCAGAATGTCAATACAAACTAAAGAGGCAATTTTATTAAGAGCTTTCCAAGTTGACATATGCATTCAAATTTGCTGGAAAAAGGGCGAATTGAGGCTATGGTTAGGAGGGTCAATTGATTTTGAGATAAAATTTGGATCGCGCCAAAGTTTTTCATCCAAAAGCTTTAGGCCGTGAGCTCGGCGTTAAGCAATAAAGGGGGGAAATTTATAATTGTTTGCGCGACAAGGGAGCTTGCCATCTAGGTAAAGTTACCCACAAAACTGATGCCAAGATTTCCATGATATGTGTGGCATAACTATTTATATTGTAGATCTCTCATTTATCATGTTTTCCTTTTTATAAAACCGTGTTGCAAATTTGTGGCTACTGCGGAGAGTGGCTAACAAAAGAGTCGTTTATCTTTCTACATGTAGAGTTCTGTTCGGGTTTTTTTTTTTTTTTGCAAAGATGTTCTATCCAATATGTGTTTACTGTTGGGTTCATCTCTGCAAACTATGTTTTGCTGCGAAATCTGCTCACAAATGCAAACAATGCTACACGTAGTGATTTTACCAACAAAATTTTACTTTATGTAACTATGTATATGTGATGTAATTTTTTCTCTGCCGATGCAACGCACGGGCACATGTGCTAGTTACCATTAAATGAAGTTCATCAACATTGCGAGGGAAGTTCAGAAGTGGTTCCAGAATAGCTATTATAGAACTAGTTACAGAATAGCAGACATATATATATATATATATATATATATATATATATAGGGACGCGCTATTTGACACCCAGGGAGTAGAATAGTTATTCTACACCCACCCCATATATTCTAAACCGTAAATGATTATTACGTCACGTAAATTTTGTATTACCTCGTAAGTCAAGGAGAATGTAAGAAAATATCGACATGACGTAAAACTTTTTTTTACGTGACGTAAAAAAATATGTCGTAAAATATGCATTTTTTATGGTTTTTACACTGTTATGACTCATAAAATTGTATTTTTATGTCAATTTTCATTGTGGGTCAATATGAATGTAATTATTTGTATATCAAACATAAATTTGAAATAAAAGAAAGTAAAAGAAACTTAGGGTGCAAAATAAGTATTATGCACCCTGGGTGCTGAATAGGGTTTCTATATATATATATATATATATATATATATATATATATATATATATATATATATATATATATATATATATATATATATATATAACTCAGCTAAAAAGGAACCTATTCCTGTTTAAGCTAAACAGGAACTTTCTGAACCTTCTCGGATATGCTAAGTGAACCTTAACTCTACTTCATGTGAACCTTCTGACGGAACCCACGAAATTTCTCTTTTAATGAATAGTATTTTTAACGTGAATTTTGAACCCCTTATCGGAATGACACATGCAATATACCGTTGGATAGGTACTGAAATTGCGCAACTTTTTCATCATTACAGGTTTTCCAAATTCGTTACGGTTTTAAAACAATTTTAAATATACGAAACATAGTTTTTCTGAACTTTTCCGTTTTTACACCGTATTTCGGTCGCCATTTTCAAACCTTTTGTCGGATTGACACAAACTATACACCGTTGGAAAGCTACGGAAAATGCGCAACTTTTCTATCTCTAGACATTTTTCGATATTCATCGCGGATTAAGAGCAGATTTGAAAATACATGATATGGTTTTCTGAACTTTAATTTCGCGCGGACAGTAATTTGGCAATTTGTTTTAAACCGCTTATCAGAATTTAACAAATGATATGCCGTTGGAAAGGTATTGAAAAGGCGCAACTTTTTTGTTTTAATCATTTTTCCAAATTCCATACGATTTGAGACTAATTTTTAATTTACCAAAAACGTCAAAACATCTTATCACGGGAAAGATTTTGAAATTGACATCGTTTTGAGGCTCGAGTAGAGGGTGGTGGCAACTAGGGTCAAATTAGACTCACCTAGTTGCTAATTGCATGCGGAGGTGGTTGATTTGGAAAAATAAAACTTGTAGGGATGATTTTTATGTGTAAAATTTCCGCCCCGGTAAAAACAGAGGAGTGAACTGTTTTGAATATGGCCGTAAACTTTCTTTTTATATGTAGTAAATTTTCAACCGTAGTGCATATTTTTCGCAATTGCACATGAACTTTTTTTCTGTACGAAGTGAATCTTCTCGCGCATGACATGTGAACCTTCAGACGGAACATGAATTGAACTTTTTTCCTGAATATTTTTTTGGGATGAGGTGAACTTTTTTTCGCAATTGCACATGAACTTTTTTTCTGTACCAAGTGAACCTTCTCGCGCATGACATGTGAACGGAACATGAAGTGAACTTTTTTGAGGTGAACTTTTTTTTCGCAATTCCACATGAACTTTTTTTCTGTACCAAGTGAACTTTTTTTATGAATGAAGTGAACTTTTTTTAACGGAGTGAACTTTTTTCTAAACTTTTTTTAGGAATGAGTCCTTCTGAACTGTCTCGGCAATGATATGTGAACCTTCTCGCGCATGACATGTGAACCTTCAGACGGAACATAAAGACGTGAACCTTCTTTTTCCCAAGGCAGCAAGACGCTGTCGATGACGGTTCACATTACGGGCAACACCAGTTCATTCGAGCAGAGCAGCCATACAGTTTTAAACCACGATGGTGTGAACTACAAAAAATAATGTGAATTGCAAATTTTGGTGTCCGAACTTTCGTTCCATACCGTCTGAACTGCAAAACTTTGACACTGAATACACAACACCGAACTAGTATGTGAACGAAGCATCAACATCGAGCGTCACGGCGGGGGCCGGCGAGCAGAGGCGGCGCTGTAGTGGTTGGAGCTTTGGAGGTGCCTTGCTGGAGGAAGGAGAGGCCACCGGCGTTTGGGGGCAGGGGCTTGCCGGTGCTGCACACCTCACCATGGATGCGCTCGACGGGGAGGCGCGCGTGGGCGGCTTCCTCACCAGGGAGGCGCGCGGGACGGCGTTGTCTCAAGGGAAGCGCTCGCCGGGGTGCCGCGAGGGAGGCTTCCTCGACAGGAGGCGTAGACGGCGAGAGGCTGGCTGGGGAGAGTCGCGGCCGCCGACAGCGCGGGGCCTCGTCTAGGGAGGCGGCAGTGCTGGGCCTCGTCCAGGGAGGCGGCGGCGCTGGGCCTCGTAGGTCGGGCGGCGTAGGAGGTGGTCCGGCAGCGGGAGTAGAGGGGGCGCCGTGGCCGCCGGCCGGGGAGGAGAAGGAGTGCCGCCGCGGCCGACGGGGGAGGGGAGGCGCTCGCGGCGGCCGGCGGGGGAGAAGAAGGAGGGCGCGGCCGGTGGGGATCGAAGGTGGGTAGCACGAGATGTGGACTGGGTCCTGGGTCGGGTCAGTGCTGCCTAGTAGGAAATAGTTCCTACTTAACTTAAATAGGAACTCTTAAGGTAGGTTCCTATTTAGTTCACTTCATGTTCCGTCCGAAAGTTCACATGTCATGCGCGAGAAGGTTCACTTGGTACAGAAAAAAAGTTTATGTGCAATTGCGAAAAAAAGTTCACCTCATCCCAAAAAAATTTCAGGAAAAAAGTTCAATTCATGTTCCGTCTGAAGGTTCACATGTCATGCGCGAGAAGATTCACTTCGTACAGAAAAAAAGTTCATGTGCAATTGCGAAAAATATACACTACGGTTGAAAGTTTACTACATATAAAAAGAAAGTTCACGGCCATATTCAAAACAGTTCACTTCTCTGTTTTTACCGGGACGGAAATTTTACACATAAAAATCATCCCTACAAGTTTTATTTTTCCAAATCAACCACCTCCGCATGCAATTAGCAACTAGGTGAGTCTAATTTGACCCTAGTTGCCACCACCCTCTACTCGAGCCTTAAAACGATGTTAATTTCAAAATCTTTCCCGTGATAAGATGTTTTGACGTTTTTGGTAAATTAAAAATTAGTCTCAAATCGTACGGAATTTGGAAAAATGATTAAAACAAAAAAGTTGCGCCTTTTCAATACCTTTCCAACGGCATATCATTTGTTAAATTCTGATAAGCGGTTTAAAACAAATTGCCAAATTACTGTCCGCGCGAAATTAAAGTTCAGAAAACCATATCATGTATTTTCAAATCTGCTCTTAATCGCGAGGAATATCGAAAAATGTCTAGAGATAGAAAAGTTGCGCATTTTCCGTATCTTTCCAACGGTGTATAGTTTGTGTCAATCCGACAAAAGGTTTGAAAATGGCGATCGAAATACGGTGCAAAAACGGAAAAGTTCAGAAAAAACTATGTTTCGTATATTTAAAATTGTTTTAAAACCGTAACGAATTTGGAAAACCTGTAATGATGAAAAAGTTGCGCAATTTCAGTACCTATCCAACGGTATATTGCATGTGTCATTCCGATAAGGGGTTCAAAATTCACGTTAAAAATACTGTCCATTAAAAGAGAAATTTCGTGGGTTCCGTCAGAAGGTTCACATGAAGTAGAGTTAAGGTTCACTTAGCATATCCGAGAAGGTTCAGAAAGTTCCTGTTTAGCTTAAACAGGAATAGGTTCCTTTTTAGCGCGTCCCTATATATATATATATATATATATATATATATATATATATATATATATATAGGACATATTCATACTACACCCGGGTGTAGCTACACCCACATATGTTTCTCATGATTTAGAAGGTATCTATCATACCGGAGAGTATGTACATGTAGTATGTAGTATATATGATTATTTAGGAGGTATATATACTACTTTATACATAGTATGTACAATTTTTTCACATAATCCTTTTTTACGTATAAATATGACGGTATTTTTAATATAGTGCAAACTACATACCCACTTGCAATTTTTTTCATATAAGTTGGTATGAAGTATCTTAGATATAGTATATGAACATACTCAAACCGATAAAGTATCACGAATACTTCCGTATGGCAGTATTTAGACATGGGTGTAGCTACACCCGGGAGTAGGAAGCATTTTCCCTATATATATATATATATAGGGACGTGCTATTTGACTCACAGGGAGTAGAATAGTTATTCTACACCCACCCTCTATCTTTACAACCGTATACGATTTTTGCGTCATGTAAATTTTATCTTATGTACTAAGTCAAGAAGAACCTAAGAAAAAATATAAATGACAAAAAAATAATATTTAAGTGCCGTTGCAAAAATACGACAAAAATACACATATTTATGTTGTTTTTATGACTTTTACATCATTTTAACTCATATTTTTCATTTTTTATGTCGATTTTTTCTATTATGGGTCAACATGACGTAAATATTTACATATGTAACATAATTTATTGATGTAACAACGTAAAAAATGGTGGGTGCAAAATAAGTTATTCTGCACCCTGGGTGTCGAATAGGGTTTCTATATATATATATATATATAAACCCTATTCGACAACCAGGGTGCAGAATAATTTATTTTGCACCCACCTTTTTTTACATAGTTACATCAATAAATTATGTTAAATATATCAATATTTTACGTCATGTTGACACATAATAAAAACAATCGACATAATTTTTTAAATATGAGTTAAAATGGTTTAAAAGTAATAAAAATAACATAAATATGTGTATTTTGTCGTATTTTTACAACATCGCGTAAATAAATTTTTTTTGTCATTCATATTTTTTATTACGTTCTCCTTGACTTAATACATAAGAAAAAATTTACGTGACGTAAAAATCATATGCGGTTGTAAAGATAGAGGGTGGGTATAGAATAACTATTCTACTCCCTGGGAGTCAAATAGCGCGTATATATATATATTACATAGATTATACATTGTATAAATAATAGTTTTAGGGCCGATTTTTTTTACAAAAGACGGTTTAATATGTTTCGACAATATTTAAAATAGAAAAAAAATCAACTACTATTTAACATCATTGCCAATTATATGATTAAACTATGCGAACAAAAAATCTAAACTTGTCATATTGTAACATACTAAAAATAAAACCTAAAATGTATTAAAATTTAGTATAAATCATATTTATTTTATTTTCCCCGGACCCAAATTTACGTTGGATCGGACCTAGTAGTCGTGTGGTTAAAGTAAGTCAACTCTATACACTAGTAATAACCTCCAACCCCAACCATAGTCATCTTTTGTTTCTTCAAGCAACAATAAACAATTTGGTGTTTTCAGCTGATTCGACCCGTTACGACAACAACAAGATAGAAACTACCATTATTATATTCCATACATCCAAAATTGTGAGGCTGACACATTAAAATGAAGGAATTACCACGTTTATTATGATTAAGCTTTATTTTCATCAAGCGGTCTGAATAAAACCAATAACATATTATATTTTTTTGCCTGGCATATCTCGTATATTTCTCATATAGTGTGCCGAACTAGGTAAATATAGAGTCAAGATTTCATCATGTTTCCTATAAATGTATTTCCCTAAACGGCAGGCAAAAGCTCTACCTATCCATTATAGAGAGAGCAATGATACGTCTCCAACGTATCTATAATTTCTGATTGATCCATGCTTGTTTTATATCAGTGCCTTATGTTTTTACTATCATATTATATCATTTTGAGGCATTTTATTGAAATAACCTATTGACAAGATGGCCAGTACCAGTTCCCTGTTTTGTCCTGTTTTTCTTGTAGAAAGTTATTTCTGGAAATATTCTCGGAATTTACGGGGATTTTTATTGGACAAATGACGACCGGAGTCAAAAGGGCAGCCCAGGGGGCAGCCCACATGCCAGGGGCGACCCCCAGCCACGGCCACCACCCTCCCTTGGCCCTGGAGCACCTCCTCGAGCCGCCTCTTCGCCTATAAAAGCAGTCGTGACCTAAAACTGACGAGCCCTGATGGATTTTCCCAGAAACAGAACAGAGCTCCGCCGTCATCGCCGACAAGTTTTGAGGGTCAGATTGTTCCTGTTCCGGCACCCTGCAGGGACGGGGATTGACCTCCGGAAGCCATCTCCATCAACACTGCTACTTCCCGCAATGAGGAGGGAGTAATCCCTCGTCGGGGCTGAGGCTTGTGCAAGTAGCAATGTGGTTTCTCTCTCTCTCATGATGTGATCTTCGTTGTGATCATGAACTTTATTGATATAGTTGAATACATGATGTTTCCCTTTATTTAATGGATATGTTGTTGCTGAAGTGGTGTTATCTATTATGAGTTCGGGAGTCACCGTTGTGATCACGGTGCCACTGTGACAGTGCGGATGCCGTGTGTGACTATGATAATAGCGTAGAGGAATCTTCATCATGAGTTTGTTCTTTATTATTATTGGACTAAATAGATCATGAGGTTTCTTGATGTTTGTGTTTAGTATAATCTCCATGATGCGACAGTGACAGTGCGCGTGTCGTGGATGTATTAGAAAGATACTATTCAAGAGATAGGTTGTGTTGTTTGTTAGTACTATCTTTGGATGCTGACAGTGACATCATGAAGTATCCATAGATGTGGAATACGAACTTTAAGGTGTGCTTTTGTAGCCCTACGCAATTCTCATCCTATTTGATCCACGAAAGAATGATCTCCGAGTAATGTCTACTTTGCATATCATGTGTTTTATTATGTTAATGATGTTGAGAGTTACCACTAGTGAAAGTATGAAGCATAGGAATTGTTTCCAAGCATTTATACACCGGTTTTAGCCACGTTTGCCACTTATTCGCTTGCTTTCATTTTTATTACGGACTTACAAATTACATTTTACCATCCATATTACTTGCATTTTACCATCTCTTCGCCGAACTAATGCACCTATACAATTAGTCATTGTATTAGGTGTGTTGGGGACACAAGAGATTTCTTGTATCTTAATTGCAGTGTTGCTTGAGAGAGAATACATTCAACCTTTTCCTCCCGTGGATTCGATAAACCTTGGGTTACTCACTTAAGAGAAAGTTGTTGCTGTCCTACAAAACTCTGCGCTTGGAGGCCCAACAGAGTCTACAAGAATATAAGCGTGTAGTAGACATCAAGCAACAACGTTTTGGAAGTCATCACATCTAATTGACGCTCAGATGGATGTATCTGAAGGGTTACGTGTAGGAAATTACAAATTTTGACTTACTCGTAACTACCAAGATCTATCTACGAAGATACAAGTATCGCACACGACATATCTAGAATATCAGCCGACACAATGCGTCGATGAAGATGCCGTCGTAGCCTGTTGAAGATTCCCACAATAAACAAGACCTGGGTGTGAGAAATGTTTCTTCTCCCTTGTCGAGCCTTCTGGATCCAATCGAGCGAGGAACTCCATAGATATCCTTCCGAGAGTTCGCACACGTGCGCCCTCCGCAATCCGACATAACTTCATCATCCAGGACTAAGTATCTACCGGTGTATCAAGAGGTAGAGTTCTCAACGTATGAGAGAGAAATAATGGATCCAAACAGAGAAAAACTCGGACTTAGATCCAACTTGTGTGTCCTCTAAGAGTAGGGGGTGGGGGTTTATATAGGAGGAGGGGTGAGGCTAGTGCCGGCCGGCCGACCTAGGGTTTCCCCTAGGCCGCCGCCGCCTCAAGGTGGAGGGAAGACCCTCTTACAAAGTAAGTCAAAAGAAACGACAAACAAGACAGTAGTGAGAACCATCAACTCCAAATCAAGCGGGAAAAGCCGGAAGAGACACACCTAACACTAAGCAACCTAGACTACCAAGCATGACCGACTCAGCGCCTCCTGAGAAAACTATCGGACCGAACCCACCAAGCCATTGCTAGAGCCTAGAGAGAGCCGCCTGCCCTCACGTTCTCCGGACCGTGCAATGCCGATCGTACCAGCGAACTGCGAGGACCGGAATAAAACACCGAGGTCACGTGTGAAAAAATAGAAGACCAGTAAGCCCCTTTCCAACCAAAGCCAAAGGAGCTTCGCGTGAGGAGCGATGCATACTAGAAGCTGCACATAAACGGGATCAGACCTGCGAATAGGCTGGGGCCTGGGGCGCCAAAGGGGCTATCTAGTTTTATTTTTTCGAACAGGAACCTGATTCAGTCGACCTATCGCGATTTTAGACGTCACCACCGTCATCAGTATGCTTTCAACTGCGATTATTGTTCCGTCTAAAGCATGGACAGTTTCTAAACAAAAAAACTAAAAAATGGAGCCATGGGGGACTGACTAGTTATACATCGCATCATACAGTAGAGACTCCGTGACTGGTTCAAGCGGATTGAGATCCAGTGCCTTGACACAAGCAAGGCACCAATAAACAGTACCGTGCCTTGCCCCCGTTCACCCGTGCCTCGCCTGCTGCAAGGCACCGGATCTCAATCCGGTTCAAGCAGAGTGTGACAGAAATGCATGTACGAGAAGACTTTTTGCCCATTTATTAGCTCATTGCTGACGCGCGGGAGCTTTCACAGTAGAAAACTCCTGGAAAAGCTATCGGCACTTGGGCACACATGAGTGGTGAGTCACACAGCTCACAAGCTTGAAGCACATGCCGGCCGTTTTCACTGCGCGGCGAGCGCAGCCGAGGACCCGCCGAGGCTGAAGGGCCTCTGGCTGTAGCAGTCGAGGTTGCTGCCGGTGCCGACGCCGAGGATGTCACAGTACCGCCGGTAGAACCCGATCCGGTTGGCCACCTGGGCGACGGGCCCTTTCCCGCACTCGATCCCGCCGTTGATGATGTTGGTGATCACGCCGTACCCGGGAACGCGCCCGGCGGCTCTGTCCGCGGCCGTCGGCGTCCACCGTCCCGTGATAACGGCGTGCGACGACGGCTTGTTCCCCTGCGGGGTCATCCAGAACCACAGCGCCGTCTTGAACGACACCGCCGGGTCCGTCGCCACCAGGTCCGGGTTTCTCAGCAGGTCGAGGCCGAGCGCGCGCCCGGCCTGGCCGTAGTTGTAGTTCCAGGAGAGCTGCATGGGGCCGCGGCCGTAGTACTGCTTCCCGGGCGCGCACGGCCACTCCGGCTTGGTGGTGTCGCAGTAGCTCGACGGCGGGTCGCGCTCCTGCTTGAAGCAGTATCCCCACGAGAAGGGACCGTCGGGCGCGGTCGGCCACCCCCCGGTGGTCTCGTGGGACGTCTGGCCCAGGAACGCGGCGACCTCCCGCTTCCGCGTCTCGGTGCTTAGCCCCTCCGTCGTGCCGGCGAAGGCCGGGAACGCGGCGGCGGCCTCCAGGAACTTGTCGTAGGTGTAGAAGCCGCGGGCCAGGCACGCCGCGTCGTTGCGGTGGAGGAGGAGCCGCTCGAAGAGGTCCCTGGACAGGATCGACGCCACGCCCTGGCCGCCGGGCGCGGGGGGAGCGGGGCCGCAGCCGCTGCACTGGCTCTGGCAGCCGGCGCCGCAGTACTCGGCGGTGCTGCCGCAGAACCCGAACTGGCTGCAGCAGAGGCAGTTGGCGCACTTGGCGCCGCCGCCCTGCGAGCCGCACCTCTGCGCTGGGCTGCAGCCGCTGCACTGGCTCTGGCACCCGGCGCCGCAGTGCTCGGCGGTGTTGCCGCAGAACCCGAACTTGCTGCAGCAGAGGCAGTTGGCGCACGTCGCGCCGCCGGCCTGCGAGCCGCACGTCTGGGCTCGAGCGGCTGTGGCGAGCGCTGCGGCCAGGACCGCCACGATGGCCAGGCCCAGGCTCGGATGAGTTCTCGGTGTCGACATGTTTGGTCTTTGCTGCCGGATACGGCGCGACATGCCGCGTCTTTTATGCACCAATCTGGGGTTAGTCGATGAAGAAAGGTCGTCGGCTGGAGCTGCTTGCAGATCTCGTAGTGATGCCGATCGGCTCTTGGCATGTGCCGCTTTCACATGGAGATGAGTCACATCACGTGCTGTGCTTATTTAGGTTTGTCTAATGGAGTCGTCAAGAAGGATGAAATCCACTTCGGCTCGGTCCATGGATTTCAAAAACATATTTTGAAATGTAAAAAAAAATCGAAATAAAATTTCATGGATACATCTTCACATTCTATGTGTTTATAAAGTTGTTACGCGGAAAACTAATATTTTTTGTGTCATGTGTAAAAAAAATAAAAAATATCTCGTGAAAAGCCATATTTTAGCATTATTTTTTCTTTTTACCCAAACCATAAGAAATGTCCTTTTTTGTGAAACGACTTTATGGATGTTAAGATCCAACATTTCGTTACAATTTTTTTAACATTTCAATAAGGGGTGCATATGCACCCCCGAGCCAAAGCGCCACTCTTGCAAAGTGGTGATTATTTACAGATTGCGATCCGGTTGCTAGCAGATTACCAGATCTCTATTACTAGTGAGGTCCAAACACAATGTAACTCTGGCCTGTTTATATCTGAATTTAAATTTAATTTGGATTAGTATTTGAAATATGTTATATGAAACTTTGAAATATTGTTGAATTAATTTGTATATTGTCATCTAGTTGATTTATATCATCAAGTATGTAATACAATAGGAAGAGAAAACAAATGGACAAATCCACAATTGTCTGCAGACAAAATTTTGGGCGCACCTCGGCATCATGGTATTTTTATCCGGGGACAATTGTCCGAACCCCCTCCCCCCAATGTATAATATTTGCAGCGAAACAAACATAATTTTGGGGTGCTCCATGTAAATGTCCTAAATGCCTCCCAAAACACCACAACTACATTTGGACTTGTTTTGACTACGTCGTCGAAAATACTTATGTGTTCATGTCCTCTAAATGAACAAACAATTCTTTTCGTATGAACTCGATGACTACCATCACGATATACATGCCCGCGGTTAGGGGAAGGAAGGGGGTGGATCGAGGGGTGTCAGCGCTTCGTCGGGAACACTCTAGATTCCAACAGAAACTTTCCCTAATTTTCTAATTACAGATCATGAATGACACTTTTGCACGGACAACATAATTTGGACGGACATCAGCTTCAGAATTCACCAGAATGACACATATAAAGAGAGAGATAAAAGCTCACTATCTTAATCTTCCAGTACGATCTATATAATAATAAACTAAACTACACCTACTCGTCATCAGAAATGACTACGTTGTCCACGCCGGAGCCGTAGAACGAGCCAACGTCCTCGTGGTCGTTGGCAGCGGTGGCATCTCCTCGCCAAAGGAGAATGACCAGTTGTCATCATCCTCGCCGCGGATGGCCTCGAGGATGGCGCGGTTCTCTTCGAATAGGACAGGGCCACTCCTTAGCTCGGCGATGATGGCTTGGTTCGTGGATTTGTCCACGACCTACCACTCAGCCACGATGTGCTCCGCCTCGAAGTGGTGGCGGTCTCCGCCTTGAAGTAGCAGAGGTGCTCCCTTTGCATGGCGATGTCGGGAACTGCTCCCACGCACGCCTCATTGAGGGCCACACCCTCTCCCTCGCGGTTGCCGCCTCCACTGGTGGCCATGTCCTCTTCGTCGCCTATGCCTTTCCCTCGCCACGTCCTTTGCTGGCAGCCACATTCTCTTCCTCGGACATGTCCTAGCCGCCCACGCCCATGTTCGCAGTCATATTCGGAGCTTCATCCTCCATCTCGCGTGCACACATCTCTGACTCCAGCTTCGCACGGCGCTCCGGGACAGCTTCTTGTACATTGTGCCCTTCCGGCGAGGCATGGTGGTGGCGTTGGTAGATGCATACGAGGATGGGGAAGGGAGTGGCCAAACTCGTGGCAGCGTTGATGGGGAAGGGAGGAAGTGTCTGGCTAGGGTTTGGCCGACCAGGTTAAGATATAGCCCGATTGGGCTCCTCGGGCGGAGTGCCGACCGAACTTAACAGTGGTGCCGCTTAGTATATGCGTGGAACCGTCCTGTCAGTCTGACGTGGTGGATGCGTCCGGGCAGCCCCATTCCCGCCCCACATATGGGTTGGGTATGGGGGTTCCGGACAACCTGTACGTTTGGGATGAGTATGAGGGGTCCGGTTAGGTAGTGTTTTTCTGTCTAGGTCGTGTCAGAACGTATAGGGAGGGGGTGGAAGTGCGGGTCCGGTTGGAGATACTCTTAGTGCTCGTACATCATGATCTGGCTTTCTGACATGATGGATGGTTGTCTCGTTTCTACAACTAGTCCTCGCGAGAAGTTGTATATGTTGGGAATATGCCCTAAAGGCAATAATAAAATGGTTTATTAGCATATTCATGTTTATGATAAATGTTTATTATCCATGCTATAATTGTATTAATCGGAAACATAATACATGTGTGGAATATAAACAACAAGGTGTCCCTAGTAAGCCTCTACTGGACTAGTTCGTTAGTCAAGAGATGGTTAAGGTTTCCTAACCATGGACTTGTTATAGTCACTTGATAACGGAGTCAATCATTAGGAGAATGATGTGATGGACAAGACCCAATAATAAAGAGTTGCAATTGATCGTGTCACAAAGTTTCATTGTCAACACTTCAGTATATGCCAAGTATAGTGTCGTGGGGTTGTCATGGCAAGTCCTTCCTCTGGGAAGGTGAGTTCTGGGGCCATTGATGATCGAAGTACGTAGGAGAGGTTAATCTCGCTAAAGGACACAGATTTACCCAGGTTCGGCCCCTCTTGATCGAGGTAAAGACCTACTTCCTGCTTCTCTTTATTGATTGGATCTGATCTCGATTACAAGGCTCCGGCTCCTCTCTAGGGAGTCGGCGACTATGGATTGCTTAGAACTTGTTCGGCTTATCGATCTAAGGTCCAGGACCCCGCTTATAAAGGTGGCCAGGTCCCTGGACTTACAACTTGCACCGAGTCACACTAGAATGCGGAGTCCTACTCTACGCCTTGGTCTTCCAAGTTAGAACTCCTGGTTGTACTTGGACTCCTTCCTGACGGGTTCCTTTCCCGTCATGGGCCTTGGTCGGCTTGTCTCCAGCCCAGCCCATGCGACTTGATGCGTGACTCGGCTTTGGCCTTCTTGGTCTTGGCGGGTCTACTTTCCGGGTCCATGGGCCTACCTATAAAGTATCCCCCCATCAGTAGCCCCCGAATTTATCTTGGGCGCAGCTTTGGCGGCTTCCTCCGACTCCTCGGTTCGACTTCTTGATTCGACTTCTCCGATTTGAGCCACAGGCTCAGAAGTTGCTTGCTGCTAGCTCCAAGATGAATTCCTGCATAAAAATATAACACACATATAAAATGAGTCACCACTCTTGCCTTTGCATTAGCTGGCCGAGTTTGTTATGACTCTTGTGAACAAAGACTGAAGAACTTGACTCTTATTAACTCTCACTGTCACAGGACTCGCCATTCTGAGACAAGCCGGCTCCTTCCACTTCTGTGACTTTAATTTCCCTTATCATTTCCTGTCTGGCTTTTAGCCACTGAACCGTTATCCACGTATCTGTCATGGACCGTTACTGTACTGTCTAGGGTTTTTCCCTTCTTATAAATTGCAGAGGATAGGATCTAAAACCCTCACTTGTCCCTTTCGCCTCAAAATTCCCCCTTTTCCTTTGCTCCTTCCCTTCCCGCGCACATCACGCACCGCCCGCTTGCCATGGCACCCAAGCGCTCCAAGGCAGCTTCCAAGGCCAAGGCCTCTTCGTCCAGGAGGACGGTTGACATTGCTGCCGCGGCCGCCACTGCCGCCAAATCCTCTACATCGAAGCGGTCGATCTCCGCCGATTGGGGGGGATCCACGATTACGGCTGAGCAACTGAAGACACATCGACTGACTGGCCTTCTTCCATCCAATGTAAAGGCTCGGCTCCCAGGGAATGAGGTGGTGCCCGCTCCCGCGAAGGATGAGGTTATGATTTTCTCAGAACACCTGTTCCACGGATTCACGCCCCCGGGTAATCTCTTCTTCCGCCAGCTCCTTGACTTCTATAAGCTGCGGATCCATGACTTGGCTCCCAATTCCATCCTTACCTTATCCAATTTCGTCACTCTGTGTGAGGACTACCTCCAAATCAAGCCAGATCTTGACCTCTGGCTTGAACTTTTCTATTGCAACCCCCAACCTGAAACCTCTAGTGGTCCTCTTCTGCAATGCGGCGCTGTCGCTCTTCAGCGTCGCCTACATTCTGTCTTTCCCAAACCTGTCTTTCCTAATCGCATCAAGGATTGGCAGAAAACCTTCTTTTACTGCAAGGATACCTCTCCTGCAGATGAACCTCGACTCCCTCTATTCTCTGAGGATCGCCTCGAGGCGACTCCCCTTATGAAGGCTAGGTGCCCGGAGACCGCCCGGCCAAAAGTCAAGTCTTTGATCGTCCGAATTCAAGCTCTTCTATCTCACAATTTGGAGAACATGGATCTTGTCCGATGCTGGACCACCTGGAGGATTCAGCCGCTGAGTCATAGGACTCGGCTTATTTGTACGTATACTCGCTGCGCAGGTGACAACCTCCGGGTGACGGAGCAACTGTCAGATGGTCCTGAACTTGGTCGGCTCATCAAAAAGCTGACCGGGAAGCCGGTGAAGGACCAAGCGCATTTTGGGCTCCAGCCCTTCTGCTCCACCAATCCAGCTCCTGATGTAAGCTTGCTACTTTGTTGCATCTTTAACTTTCTTTTCCCTGTATCACTTGCTAACTCATTTTCTCTGACTCTCTCTTGCAGCTCACCGACTCCTTCTGGAAGCCGGCCTCTGGAGCTGGTACTAGAACTGAAACTGAAGCTGAGGCTGAGGTTGAAGAGGAGACTCCTGTCACAGAGCAAACTACTGTGGCAGAGGATGCTGATGAAGATGCAGACGAGGAGTCCTCTCAGGAGGCCCCCGCTGCAAATGATGGTGATGATGATGATGAGGATGAGGAGTCCTCTCCAGAGGCTCCTGTTGAAGAGGATACAAATGAGGGCGAGTCCTCCCCGGAGGCTCCTGTTACTGAGCAAGCTCACACGACTTCTGGCACTGCTGCTGCTCAGCCATCCTTATCTGAAGAGTCCTCAGCTGCGAAAAGTCACTCCTCTTCATCCCCGGCTTCCAATAACAATGGGTCTCGAGAGGCTGTCCCCAAGGTACCCCTTTCGCGAGTCCTTGGATCAACTCGTTCGCCTGCTAAGCCTGAAGAACGTGTGCAGAGCGTTGTTGCCGCTAGGAAGAGGAAATTGCGATCCGATGGGCCTGCAGAGACTCCTGACCCTCTGCCTGTCTCGCACCAACGGAAGTCGACTTCCCCTTCTGGCCAAGACGACTCCTACCACTCTGGCATGTCTATGCCCTCTTCAGACTCTCAGGCCTCTTTGGACCTGGAGACTAATGCTGGGTATGATTTCTCTGTTTACTTTGTTTGCATTCAAATGACTTCTGCTTTTCCTTTCCACTAGATTTGTTGCTGACTTCTGACTTTATCCTCCCCAGGGCTCGGCCTTGTGTCAAGGTCACCAAACTCCCAAGCATGACTGACGTCACATCGGCTCGTGGGCCTGTCCCTCCTTCAGCTTCTCAGACAACAAGCACAAGGACAGGTCCCTCCACTCCTGCATCTGCCGGTGCAACTATAGCTCCCACTATTCCCGAGTCCCCTTCAAGGACTCGGGAGTCGACTCCACTGATGGTCCAGCCCTCCTCTGGGACTGGGACTCCTGTCGCCGCGCCTCAAGCTCATCCGGCTCCTCCGAAGGCGGCTCCTGTAGCTCAACCAAACGAAAAGGCCAAGTCCTCTATTGACTACAGTCGACTTCGGGTGGCTGATAATATGTCTTTCTCTGAGGCTTACGCTCAAGCAGTCGACTTGAATGATCAATCCGCCAGACTAAAGGATGATGAGCAAGCAGCCCTCAGGTCTCTTCACATGATTCATAACGTAAGCTTTTTGACTTCTACCCTTTATGCTTTCTAGCATCGTCCTATTGCAGTAGCCCCCAAGCACCTGTCTGTGGTGACTTGTGACTAAGATAGGTGCTTTGCTTTGAAATTGAACTCAATTGCTGTGTAGAAAAAATTTGCACACTGTAGCCCCCAAGCACTGAGTCCTTAGCTCTACTAGGACTCGGGGCTGCTGATTTGCTGTCTGTCGGGTTCTTGGACAAAAAACTTTTCCACGAGTAGCCCCCAAGCGCCGAGTTGGCAGCCTGCGACGACTTGGAGCTACAAATCCATGTAATTTACTGGTACTTAACTTATAGAAAAAATTCTGATCTGCGAGTAGCCCCCAAGCGCCAAGTTGTTGACTTGTGACGACTTGGAGCTGATGACTTGTTGACTAGGACTCATGCCTTCTGGTAATGAAGAAAAACTGACTCCTGAGTAGCCCCCAAGCGCCGAGTTGTTAACTTGTGACGACTTGGAGCTCATGAGTTCTCGGCTTGAATTGTAAAGCTGACTTGCAAAATCTGACTCGTCAATTCTGACTTGTACACTATGACTTGTCAATTCTGACTTGTAAAAATTTGACTTGTGATTGCAGAGCCTTATCTCCAAGATGAAGAGGGATATGAAGGAGCTGGAGGACCAGGCAGCTGCTAGTGCCAGGTCTGCTCAAGCTGAAAAGGAACACTCCCTTCAACTTGAGAAGGATCTGAAGGTTTTGTCTGCTCAACTGGAGCAGGTGAAGAAAGAGTCTGCAGATGCCAAGAGAATTGCCCAAAAGGCACACAACGATCTGAAAGCTGTCTTTGACACCTGCCGCAAAGGCATTGGGGCTATGTGCCAACATATATTTGGTAAGTTTGTACCTTTTGCTTACTTCTTTGCATTTTTCTGAACCACTTTTAGACTGATAATGACTGACTTTCTTCTGTAGGGGTTGACTCCCCAAAACTCAAGCTGCCCACTAGCAAGCAACTTCATGAGATGCTGGACCACTGTCATGGGCTGCAAGAGGGAGCCCGTGCTGTGGTGAAATATCTGAATGCTAAGGGCAAGTGCCCCAAAGAGCCTGAACGTCTGGTGGATGAGTTGTCTAGGGCACCAGGGTATATGCGGCTGTGGAAGCAATCTTCTTTGAGGAGAGCATCCATCAGAATCCTTGCCCTAGCCCACAGCTATTATCCCACTGTCTTAGAGCCGGCACTGCTTACTATGGGAAAGCCAGAACAACATGAGGATGGCAAACCCTTCACCCAAGACGACTTCAAGGCTGAGGAGAAGCTGGTGCGGCCATACACTTGTGAGATTACCAACAAGATGGACCCTGAGGTATGGGTTCATCACTATGACTTGGAGAACAAAAGGGTTGCTCCAGAGACTCCTGAGATTGTAAAATTTGGCCGCCCCTCACAGGACCCAGCTGGTGTCCCCTCCTCTTCTACTGGGCCGAGTTCTTCTTCCCCAGCGGCTCCTGTTCCTGGTGCCGAGCCTGTATTGAAGACTCCTGCTGCGCCCACTCCTTCAAGAGCTATCTCTGGTGACGCCCAGAAACAAGAAGAGCTGGCTAAGCACATGAAGAGTCTCAGAGGCACAGGTTTTCAAACGAAGAGAGCCGCCACCAAGCCTCCTGTGAAGCCGGCTCTAACAAAGGACAAGTCTCCTGTGAAGAAGGACTCCCCGATTCCGGCTGAGAAGTCGACTCCTCTAGAGGATCATCCCTTGAATGACTTTTGAATTTTGTAATGATGTGCTACTGGTGTTTAAACTTTGTAATGATGCACTGCTGGTGCAAAACCTTTTTAGGTATTTTGAACTACTTGTTCTGAAATTGTGCTAATCGGCTTGTAATGACTTGCTTGTTAAACTGTGAGATTGATATGTATTATCTGTGCGAGTCATTTTGTGGTTCTTATAACCCATCTAATTATCCACTGATGAATAAGTAGGCCCTGCATGACTTCTCTTACAGCTTGTGCTGACAGGCTCCTGACACCTCATGCCCCTTAGGATTCATAAGAGCCGGAGACAAGTCATGCCTGTAGATTAGCCATACTGTGCAGGATGCATCTGACTTACCAGCGAGAAAATTAGGAAAAGTTCGGCTACTGTGCCGGGTTCAAGAGTCTAAGCTTAACTTTTTTCACTGAAAAGCAAGCCCCCAAGAACCTGATGATCAAAATTAAAAAAATAAAGCGCACTCACTGGGTGACTCGACTAAAAGAACTCATATTCACAGAAGCCGGCTTTATTTCCTTTGATCATAATAATTTAATTACATCTAGGCATGGCTCACTGGGCTCTTTGCCTTTCAACTCATAATACTATTACAACTTAAGTATAATAAGGACGTAACTGAGCTATGTTCCATGGCCTCTTTTCCTCTGCATAGGGATCTAGCGTATGAGATGTGTCAACTCCTTTACTTTCACTTGCCGGCTCTCGCACATCCACTAGATAGTACGACCCACTGTGCAAGTTCTTGCTTATGACGAACGGTTCTTCCCATGGTGGAGATAACTTGTGCATCCCTTCCCTGTTTTGGACAAGGCGAAGCACTAAGTCGCCTTCCTGGAAAGTCCGAGTCTTGATTCTGCGTGCGTGATATCGCCGCAAGTCCTACTGATAAACTGCTGATCTCTCAAGGGCTAACTCCCTTGCTTCCTCGAGTGTGTCCACCGAGTCCTGGTGAGCGAGTTCATTTTCTGTCTCAACATAATTGGCGACTCGTGGCGAGTCATGCAGCAAGTCGCTAGGCAGGACGGCTTCTGCTCCATACACCATGAAGAAAGGTGTGAAGCCAGTGGATCTGTTAGGAGTCGTCCTTATACTCCAGAGTACTGCTGGCAGCTCCTCGACCCAACACCCGGCGGCTCTTAGCAAGGGGACTCGGAGCCGGGGTTTAACTCCCTTCAGCAACTCCTGATTTGCCCTCTCTGCTTGTCCATTGGACTGTGGGTGTGCCACTGAGGCTAGGTCGAGTCTGATGTTGTTCTCACCGCAGAACTTGGCCATCTCTCCAACTGATAAGTTGGTACCATTATCTGTAATGATGCTGTGAGGATATCCAAAGCGTGTTGTTATTTTCTTAAAAAATCTCACAGCTGATGCTCCGTCGACTCTACTGACGGGTTCGACTTCCACCCACTTGGTGAACTTGTCAACTGCTACTAGCAAATGGGTCTTCTGACAGGGCGACTTTGAGAAAGGACCCACCATGTCAAGCCCCCAAACTACAAATGGCCAAGTGATAGGAATAGTTCTAAGTTCTTGGGCTGGCACGTGGTCTTGCGTTGCATACCTTTGATATCCATCACAAACTCGCACTATCTTTTCTGCGTCCAGTTGTGCTGTTAACCAAAAGAACCCGTGCCTGAAAGCTTTTGACACCAAGGATCTAGTGGATGCATGATGACCACAATCACCTGCGTGAATCTCTTGCAGTATTTGCTTGCCCTCCTCTGGAGACACATACCTCTGGTAGACCCCAGTGATACTCCTTCTGTACAACTCGCCATCAATGACTGTGTAGGACTTGCATCGTCTGATGAGCTGTCTTTGTTTGACTTCATCCTGTGGGAGTTCACCCCTAAGGAGATATGCAAGGTAGGGCTCTGTCCATGCTGGTATTGCTCGTACTGCTGCCACCAGTGCTGACTCTGGATCTGGGAAAGCTAACTACTAGGAAACTAGCTATAGGTGGAAGGTGTTTTTGTGGCGCATCTAGTATGCCGTGCGCCACTGATAATATTCTGTGGCGCATGTCTGACGATGCGCCACAGAAAGTTTAGGGTTTTTGTGGCGCACTAGTTCCCCGTGCGCCACTAAATTAGAACTTTCTGTGGCGCACTAGATCCCATGCGCCACAGAAAAGATGTGGGCCCCACCACCAACGGCTGGATGGCATCCTACCACACCTTTTCTGTGGCGCATGAAGTTTGATGCGCCACAAAAAGTAGAATTTCAGTGGCGCATCTGGACGTATGCGCCACAGAATATAGCGTGGGCCCGGCACCAATGATTGGGGAGAGGTGTTTCTGTGGCGCATGAAATCACATGCGCCACAGAAATATGGATTTCTGTGGCGCATGGAAGTTCATGAGCCACAAAATGCCTTTCCAGAATTACAAAAAGGGCAGCCCCCACTCACCACCCCCATTGTCTTCTTCTTCCCCTCTCCTTCCACCTTGAGCAGCTCGTGTTCCTCCTCCCTCCCACCCCATTTTGCTCATACTTTTCTCCATTCTTTGTAGTTAAACCTAATTTATTGATAGGTAATTGGTGAGGGGGCCGGGGGAGGCTCGATCCATATATACTCCTTTCCCAAATACATCTCTTTTTCTCTCCAACACCGCACACTCTCTCTCATCGATCGTGGTCACATCTCGGTGACAAATCTACTAGGTGAGTATAGTTGGATGGACATGCATATGCATGTTTTGTGTGGCCGGCACAAAACATGCATATGAAGGGGCGGTTTGGACGATGGCGAGACGTTTGTTTGTTGTGCTCCGACCATCGTGTCGTGGAGATGTGGATATTTTTGTGAAATGCTTGCAGGTACCCCGAGAGGCCCTTGAGATTGCCGGAACGTCGATTAACTTCCGTTCCGGCGAATTCGGGTACTCCATATGTCCCTTTTTTAGCAAAGGTCATGCCGAAATTTTTAAAAATTTCGGCACGACCTTTGCTGAAAAAAGGGACATATGTGTGTGTGTGCGCGTGTGCATGTGTGTGTGCGCGTGTGCATGTTGCGGTTTTACTTAACATACTCTCATTTCTTATTTCTGCTTTATCTATATATAGCAACCATGGTCATCAAGATGAGCTCCAGTCAAATCGGTAGATACAAGGAAGAAGCAAAGGCGGACATGATTCGGTGCAACAGGCACCAGATAAGATGTCCGTGTCGAACATGCAAACTCATGAGCTGGATCGACCCTGATTCCGGACAATTGGAGGAACACCTGCTCAGGCGCGGTTTCTGGATAGGCTTCAACAAGGCGCCGACAGCAAATGGTGCGCATGAAAACGAGGGCGGGCGAGAAGACGAAGAGTCTCCCGGACATGGTTATCATGACGAAGGAGATGCCGGCGGACAAGATCATCATGACGAAGGAGATGCCAGCGGACATGGTCATGATGAAGGAGTAGATGGTGGTGGAGAAGACGCGGATACGCAGACCTCGCTAACTTCGGCCTTGCAGGACACTCATCTTCAAGAACTCCTACTCAAGGAGACGAGCGACGCTAGAGGTGCAGCCAGAGAGAAAGCCAAGCTGGAGCAAATGAAGAAAGACGTGATGACTCCGTTGTATCGTGATTGCCGGCCCCAGCATACGCGCTTGCATGTAACGCTTGATGCTCTACAAATGAAGGAGGAAAACAGATGGACCGACGTCAGCTTCAGTAAGCACCTGAAATTCTGGCACGATCATCTTCCCGAGGGGAACACATTGCCAAGCAGTATCGAGGAGGCCAAGAAAGTCGTGTGCCCTCTTGACCTACCGTACGAGAGATACCATGCCTGCATCAATGATTGCGCAATTTATCGGGGCGTGTACAAGGACAGAACAACATGTCCGGTGTGCGGCCAGGGACGGTACAAGAGTGGGAAGAATGTTCCTCGAAAAGTGGTCTGGTACTTTCCTCTCATTCCCCGTCTGCAGCGGTATTTCGTGGACCCTAAGGAAGCAAAGCTCATGCAATGGCACGCGAAAAGGGAGAAGCCCGAAGAAGATCCAGAGAAGGGCGTGATCCTGACACACCCTTCAGACGCTTGCCAGTGGGAAGCATTGGACATGGCCTTCGAACATTTCGGGCGCGACGCAAGGAACGTCAGGCTGGGTATGAGCACCGATGGACTCAATCCGTTTGACAACCAGAGTAGCACGCATAGCACCTGGCCCGTGTTTGTATGGCCTTACAACCTTCCCCCGTGGCTGTGCACGAAGCAAAAATACATACACATGAGTATTCTCATTCAGGGGCCGAAACAACCTGGTACCGACATACATCTATATCTCGCGCTATTGAAAGAGGAGTTAGCCAGGTTGTGGGAGACGCCAGTCCGTACGTGGGACGCCTACACTGGAGATTATTTCGATATGAGAGCCGCGTTGCTCACGACGGTGCAGGACTATCCTGGTTGCTCATATGTATCAGCACAGGTAGGCCATGGATTCTGCGCATGTGTCAGGTGCATGGATAAGACCCCGCATCTCCAGCTACCAAGGGATCCCGGGTCTTCGAAAACCGTGTTCCCAGGGGCTCGAAGGTGGCTTCGCATGGATCACCCATGGAGGAAACGCGGGTGATTTGTTCAATGGTAAAGAAGAGCTCGAAAGAGCCCCGTGCCCGAGGAGCGGTGAAGAAATCGACGAGCTTTTGAAAAATTGGGAGGAGTGCCTACGCCGGGAAAGAAGCGACCGAGGGTAGACCCCCTGCTGGGTGTATGGAAAGCGAGGTCTGTTTTCCACGACTTGGAGTACTGGAATGTACTCCACACGCCCCATAGCCTCGATGTAATGCACATTACCAAGAACGTTACCAAGAGTCTGCTTGGCACTCTTTGCAACATGTCCGATAGGACCAAGGATGGGACGAAAGCAAGATACGATCTGAAATGGCTTGGCATAAGGAAAGATCTTCAGGCACCCGATAGTGATGACGGCGATGATGATGATGATCAGACGGAAGGGACTCATGGTCGCTGCAAAAGGGTAAAGAAGAACGTGGTGGTGCTTCCCGCTGCCTGCTTCACTATGAGTCCAGAGGAGCTCGAGAAGTTTTTTAGGTGCCTCCTAGGAGTCAAATTTCCTCAGGGTTACGCGGGGAAGATAAGCAGATATCTGGACGCAACGAAGAAGAGGTTCAGCGGGATGAAGTCTCACGACTGTCACGTGCTGATGACGCAGATACTCCCCGTTGCGATCCGAGGGCTAATGGACGAGCATGTCCGTGATACGCTGCTTGGCCTTTGCAACTTTATCGACGTCATCAACAGGAAGTCGATTGGCGTGAGGCAACTCCACAGGCTACAGGAAGAAATTGTGGTGATATTATGCGAGCTCGAGATTTACTTCCCGCCCGCATTCTTTGATATCTGCGTGCATCTCCTTCTCCATGTCGTTGATGACATCAGGCAGCTCGGGCCGACGTTCCTGCACTACATGATGCCGTTCGAAAGGCAGAACGGTGTCATGAAACGATACGTCCGCAACAGGTCCCGTCCAGACGCAAGCATGGCCAAGGGCTTCCTGACCTACGAGTGCATCTCCTTCTGCCAGAATTATCTGAGCACCGAGAACCAGGATGTTGGTCTGCCAATCAGGACGCACCTCGGCAGGCTCGAGGGATTTGGTCACCGCGAGGGCTACCGCTCACTCCATGTCGACATTCATGGTCGACAAGACGACTTCAACAGGGCTCACCGGGTCACGCTACAACACTTACAATTGATCGAACCTTGGGTGGAAGAGCACAAAAGCTTAATCGAGCAGAATTACATCGACCTGGGCCGACCGAGGAAGAAGGGAGACGTAACCAGAGAGCACAACTCCAGCTTCACGCGTTGGTTCAAGAAAAGGCAACTGGTTCAAGCAAAGAGCATACCGCCAGCTACGGAAGATGAAAAACTCATATTCTTCTTATCACAGGGCCCCGGGCACAACGTAAAGACCTATCAGACGTACGACATCAGCGGTTACAGATTCTGCACCGAGGAAAAGGACAGGAATAGCGAATATCAAAACTCAGGAGTAACTATGCTATCCTACGGCGATGACGAGGCTACTGTGAAGGAAAGATTCTTCGAAAGGATCGAGGAGATATGGGAGCTCAACTACTGTGGACAGTTGGTGCCAATGTTCCGTGTGAGATGGGCCAAGGACGTCGTCAAAGAAGACCGGTATTTCACCACCATGGTAATACCCGATGCCAAATCGAAGAACGCCTCCACGAAAAATGAGCCATGGGTACTCGCTAGCCAAGTCGAGCAATGCTTCTTCATTACCGACCCGTCAAAGCCTAGCCGTGTTGTCGTGAGGAGGGGCAAGAGGAGCATCATCGGAATGGAAGGAGACGCCAACGAGGAAGACTTGGACAAGAACGGCGATCCGAAGATCGAGGAGGAATTCGACAAGTACTTCGACATGCCTACTACTAGCAAAGAAAGACGGAAGACCTCCCTACCTACTAAAGGTTGTCCGTTCACGCGAAGAAATCTCAAGGTGCCCGGCCTGAAGTATTCAACCGCGAAGAAGGGAAAGAAGAGAAGCTAGCTCGGAACCGAGACGAAGAAGACTTTTTTGGTGTATTTAATTTGTGTGTGTGTGTCAGACAATGCAAGCATATATATGTATTCAATGAATATGTATGAGAGACATTGTGTGTGAGACAATGCAAGAGCATATATATGTATTAAATGAATTGAATATGTATGACACATTGTGTGTATTTTGTAACCAAATTTAACCAAAAATAATTGAAAGAAAAAATTAAAGAAATAAAAAGTGTGAGGCGACCCCCACGCTGCCCTTTAATTCTTCCCCAAAATTTTCCTACAACTAAAGATTAAAAAAACACAAGCATATTTATTCTTTCAATAAAATTTAACCAAAAAAATTAAGAAACAAAAAATTCTGTGGCGCATCCCTCTGCAGATGCGCCACGGAATGTCGATAATTCTGTGGCGCATCACTCCGGAGGTGCGCCATAGAATTATCGCGCCTCCACTTACATGTGGGGCCTCCCCCGCGCTGCCGCCTCTCTAATTCCTTCCAAATTTCGCGGATTATTCGCGCCTCCCCGTCGCCCTCGACGCCGCCGCAACTCCCCGTCGCCGGCGACCTCGATCCCCTGCGCCCCGGCCGCCCCCGCCCGAGCCGCGCCGCCGCCGTCACCTCCCCTCCCCTCGCCGTCGAGCCGCGCCCCCGCCCGAGCCGCGCCGCCGCCCACCACGCGGCCGTGCTCGACCGCGCCGCCGCCCGAGCCGCGCCCCGGCCAGCCCCTCTCTCCCTCCCCTTCCCTTCCCTCCCCTCCGCGCCGCCGTCACCTCCCCTCCCCTCGCCGTCGAGCCGCGCCCCCGCCCGAGCCGCGCCGCCGCCCACCACGCGGCCGTGCTCGACCGCGCCGCCGCCCGAGCCGCGCCCCGGCCAGCCCCTCTCTCCCTCCCCTTCCCTCCCCTCCGCGCCGCCGTCACCTCCCCTCCCCTCGCCGTCGAGCCGCCCTGGGCCAGGCACGAGCTACCGACGACCTCAACTCGCCATCCTCGCCGAGGTACTGCCCCTCTCTCCCTCCCCTCCCTATCCTGCCATGGTTGCACACTAGGTGCTTGATGAAATGTGCAAACAAATTTCTAGGTTTCAGTTGCAAGTGCTAAGTGTTTTTCTAAGTGTTGTTGCTACTGTTGTTGCTAGTGCTAGCAATTGCACTATAGTGTCATTGCTAGAGACCAAAAAAATTACAAAATTTTCCGAAGTGTTGTTGCTAGTGCTAGTAATTTTCCTAAGTGTCATTGCTAGTACTAGTGCTAGTGCTAACTAGTAATTGCTTGCTTGCTGCAAGCAAGCACACTAGTTGAGGACATATGGGTTGCTTTCTGTTGTTGCTTGCTGCATATGGTTGTCAAGGACATAGTGCTAGTGCTAGTGTCATTGCTAATTAATGCTAAGTGTTGTTAAGATGCATTCTTGTTTGTGTTAATGCTTGCTGCATATGGTTGTCAAGGAGTATAGCACAAGTGAAGTTATCTTTCTCACATGCAGGATTATGTAAATGCCAACTTTTGGAGTTAATTTATTCCATTTTTCTCCTCTGTAGTGTGTAGTTGTTCTTGTGTGATGTGTTTGCTGTCCACTGATGATCCATTTTTTTGGTTGTTCAGGGTGCATAGGTGCTTGTGTGTGCTAGGCAAGAAGACACCCGTGGAATCGATTTGGTGAGCTCCGGTGACCATGTGTTATGTGATACCACGACCATCGTGTCGTGGTTGTTTGTGATGCTGTTGGCCGGCCAGCGATGCCGGCCATTATTTGTGAAATGCAGGTACCCGTGAGGCCCTTGAGATTGCCGGAACGTCGATTAACTTCCGTTCCGGCAAATTCGGGTACTCCATATGTCCCTTTTTTAGCAAAGGTCATGCCGAATTTTTTCGTGAATTTTAGCATGACTTTGCTAAAAATAGGACATATGGGGTATTCCGACTAATGCATGGGCCGGGGTATCTTAGTACTTAATTAAGTGATTTTTTTCATATATTTGGCGTACTAACTTCGACGTTTTTTTTCTTATAGGTGCGAACATGGCTGACAATAACGAGGCCGGGGGTTCTCGAACAGGAGGCGAGGAACCGATAGAGGAAAATAGTATGATTCAGACGGTCATCGCACAGGCAGTGACAAAGACGTTCACGTCGCTCTTTCCTACCGTCTGTGAGGGTGTCAGGGTTTGGATTGAGGGAGGGAAAAAAGGGCCTCCCCCAATGATCAGCTTCGGCTCCAACAAGTACTCAATCCATGTGGCTACAGAAGATGCACCCCCAGCATCCCCAGACGTAAAGAAGAAGAAGCACAGGAAGAGAAGTAAGCCAGCTCCTAAGACGACTATCCAGGGGTATGAAGACATGGTATCACCCCGTGCGGATGGCTTGACCCGAGTTCATGAAGCTGGTCAACCGATCCTGTCTCGGGAGCTGATCCGCCTTGCAGACGGATGCATGCTCTATTTGCAAAATGCTATCTTGACGCTAGAGGGCAACCTTCTTAAAGAAGAGGATCCAAATTACCCAGTGTTCACTGTCAAGGTGCCAAAGTACTTGGCCGACTTCGTCCATGAAGCCCCCGCGGATTATTTCTTCATATCGTACGAGGACGTCTTCAAGCTGTTTCACTATAGACGGTTGGACTATAACTTGGTCCGCCTATATGCGCTCAACCAGGCGATGAGGATCAGGAGAGATAGTACCCCGTACGTCAAGGTAGTGGATCCCTACTACATGCGTGACAGCCAGCTGGTGGAAGGATCAACGACACGGGCCATGGCCACGGAGTTCCTCCAGAGAATCATGCTGAACAACCAGGATAAGAACAGCCTTCTTCTGCCTTTCTTTTCCGAGTAAGTACACATCCGGTCGCCGCCGTCGTATCTTATGCTTTATTATAAATTTCTTCCGTTGTTGATCATTTCCAACATTCCGTTTCAATTGTGTTGAGCAGTGACGAGTACTGCGTACTCATCATCCTAAACCCGAGGTGGTCCGTTGCCACTTATATCGACTCGAGGAGTCTTAAAGACTACACCAGAATAAAGAGTGTTCTCGATGAGGCTCTCGAGGGCTATGCCCAAAAGGGAGGCCACTTCCATGAAGGAAAGGAACGTTTCACGAAGGAGAAGAAACACATTTTCTGCCATGGACCGGGTTCCATTGCATCAAGCATGCGACTGGCAGCGTGAAGGATGCCTTCTACGTCCTCCATCACATTAAAGGGTTTGTCCGGGATGCAGAGAAAACGAGGTGGCCATCTAGTCTCCAAGAATGGACCAAACTTAGAGGGGAAATCACCGACGCTGATCTTAGAGAAGAATTCCATCGCATCCGGATGCAGTTATCGCAAATCATCGTGGAAGATGTCATGACAGAAGGGGGGTCCTTACACAACCCCAGAGGTAATTTGTCCATCTCCAGCCAAATATATATCCCAATCCACTCGATATATTATTAACCAAATATATATCCCAATCCATCTGCAGGGATGTCTAAGTGGGAGATCGAAGACCGCCTAGACAAGCAAAATGACATGAGGACGTGGCTGACGAAAGACTGCTTTAAACCGTTCCCTGAGCCGATAAAAAAGAAGGCTCAATCCTGCAGCTACCAGTGAAGCTAGACGTGTTCTCCATTAGCGACCCATCAAATTAGTCATAGTACAAATAAAGTGACCCAGCAAAGACCCCAGCATCGACTCAAGAAGAAGAGACTCCAGCGGCTCCTCCGACAGAGACCCTCGACGAGTGGGCTGAGGTTGTTTCAGCGTCGGGCGCAGGAACCACCGTGATAAGTGGGCCCTAGTGATTGCTTAGACATTAAGGGATCACTAGGCCCCACTTATCATCGGAGGTTCCTGCGTCCGACGCTGAAGCACCCTCAGCCCACTTGTCGAGGGTCTCTGCCGGAGGAGCCACTGGAGTCTCTTCTTTTTGAGTCGCTGCTGGGGTCTCTTGCTGGGTCACTATATTTGTACAATGACTTATGTGACATGAGATGAACTTTTGTACCCCTAAATTCAGCACTTGTAATCAATGTGTGAAACGATTAACTTATGTATCATGACTTGTGTAATAATCGTGTATCTTGGGCTCTAAGTAATGTGATATACCTGTATTTCCTATAATATATACCTGTATTTTCTGTAATAAATCTGTAATTCCTATAATATACCTGTATTTTCTGTAATATACCTATATTTTCTGTAATATACCTGTATTTATACAGCAGGCAGCAGAAATTTGAAAATACATTTAAATTATTCTGTGGCGCATCTTTTTATTTTTCTGTGGCGCATGGAATTCTGTGGCGCATGGAGAAATGATGCGCCACAGACATAATTCTGTGGCGCACCCTTGCTGGTGCGCCACAGAATCTTGGTATTTCTGTGGCGCACCGCCTGGATGCGCCACAGAATTACATTTTAGTGGCGAGACTTCTGTGGCGCATCCCCCCATTTCCTGGATGCGCCACAGAAATCCAATAATGGTGCGCCACTAATGACCATTTCCCTAGTAGTGTAACTCCTCTTTTGAGGGAAACTTGACTGATGGATGGTGAAGTTCATCCACAAATACATTTGGGGGTACTTTCTCTCGACGAGAGCCGAGTCGTGATAACGCATCTGCGGCCTCGTTTTTGCGTCTATCAATATGCTCCACTTGATAACCAGAAAAGAACCCGGCTATCTGTTCAACTGCTCTTCTGTAAGCCGCCATGTTTGCATCCTTCGAGTCCCAGGTTCCAGATACTTGCTGGGCTACGAGATCCGAGTCTCCAAAGCACCTGATACGCTTGATGTTCATCTCTTTGGCCAAATGCAGGCCGTGTAGCAAAGCCTCATACTCTGCCATGTTGTTTGTACAATCAAAATGCAACTGAAGAACATATGCCAACTTATCTCCTTTTGGTGAAGTTAAAACCACGCCGGCTCCTGAGCCCTCTAGCTGTCTGGACCCGTCGAAGTGCATTGTCCAATATTTGGTGCAAGGTGAACTTGGTGAGGACGTGCAATCAGTCCAGTCATTGACAAAGTCGACCAAAGCTTGGGATTTGATTGCTGTCCTAGGCTCATATGTGATATGATAAGGACCCAACTCGATTGCCCACTTGGCGACTCGACCTGTTGCATCTCTGTTGCGTATGATATCGGCTAGCGGTGCTAAACTCACCACTTTGATTGGATGCTCTTGAAAATAATGCTTAAGCTTCCTACTTGCAAGGAAAACTCCATAGACTAACTTCTGCCATTGAGGGTACCTTTGCTTTGACTCTGTGAGGACTTCACTGATGTAGTAGACAGGCCTCTGTACTGGATACTCTTTTCCTTCCTCTGATCGCTCCACAACTACTACTGCACTAACCACCCTTTCATTGGCAGCCACATACAATAGCATGGGCTCCTTATCTGTAGGAGCTGCAAGCACTGGTGCTGACGATAGGGTTTTCTTCAAGCCCTCAAAAGCATCGTCGGCTTCTTTGTCCCATATGAATTTGTCTGACTTCTTCAAGAGCCGGTAGAGAGGACCCGCCTTCTCTCCGAGTCTTGAGATGAATCTGCTTAGAGCTGCTACACAACCAGCAAGTTTTTGAACGTCCTTTAGACAAGTCGGCTTCTGCAGGTTGTGAATAGCCTTGATTTTCTCTGGATTTGCTTCAATGCCTCTCTCTGAAACAATGAAACCAAGGAGTTTGCCTGCAGGGACTCCAAAAACACACTTGGTTGGGTTGAGTTTCATCTTGTACTTGCGCAGGTTATCAAAGGTTTCCGTCAGGTCTGCTATCAGAGAGTCGGCTTTCTGAGACTTGACAACTACATCATCCACATAAGCGTGAATATTCCTTCCAATCTGTTTTTTGAAACAATTCTGGATACACCTCTGATATGTAGCTCCTGCGTTCTTGAGCCCAAAGGGCATTGTTGTATAACAAAATGCTCCAAAGGGCGTGATGAAAGATGTCTTCAGCTCATCCTCTATGTTGAGTCTGATCTGATGGTAACCTGAGTAAGCATCCAGGAAACAAAGTAACTCTGACCCCGCTGTGGAGTCAATTATCTGGTCAATACGAGGCAACGCAAACGGGTCCTTAGGGCAATGCTTGTTAAGACCCGTGAAGTCGATGCACATCCGCAACTCTCCTGTTTTCTTTGGCACTAGTACTGGATTGGCTACCCACTCTGGGTGAAAGACTTCCTTGATGAACTCGGCTGCGAGGAGCCGAGCCACCTCTTCTCCAATGGCTTTCCTCCTGTCATCATGAAACTTGCGCAGACCTTGCTTAACTGGTCTTGCATTAGGGTTAACATGTAAGCTGTGCTCGGCGAGTTCTCTCGGGACTCCTGGCATGTCCGATGGCTTCCATGCAAAGACGTCCCGGTTCTCACGGATGAACTCGACGAGTGCGCTTTCCTATTTATCAGAGAGGTGTGCCCCAATGGTGAACTGCTTGGAAGAATCACCAGGGGTAAAGTCGACTTGCTTTGTGTCCTGAGCTGATTTGAATTTCATCTTCTCTTCTGTGGCCGGCTTCTTAAGGACCGAGTTGTCCTCCGGGTCCACGTTTGCCTTGTAAAATTTCAGCTCTTCTTGAGCACAAGCTGTCTCAGCCATAGCTGCATCACCTAGTTCGCATTCCAATGCCATCTGTCTGCTGCCATTAACTGTAATGACTCCTGCTGGACCTGGCATCTTGAGCTTCAAGTAAACATAGCATGGTCTGGCCATAAACTTAAAGTATGCTGGTCGACCAAAGAGAGCATGGTATGGACTCTTGAGATCCACTACCTCAAAAGGCATAATCTCTGAACGAAAATTCTCCACTGTGCCAAAAGCAACCTCAAGATAAATCTTACCGATTGGCTTAGCTGACTTCCCTGGTACGATTCCATGAAAAACTGTCTCAGTGGGTATTAGCTGCCTATCTTGCAGCTGCATCCTCTTGAATGTGTCATAATATAAGATGTTGATACTACTTCCACCATCCATGAGCACTTTGTTCAATGTGTAGCCCCCAACTTGAGGTGCCACCACCAAGGCTAGCTGCCCTGGGTCGTCGACTCTTGGTGGATGATCTGCCCGACTCCATGTGATGGTTTGCTCTGACCACCTGAGCCACTATGGGATTGCCGGCTCCACTGCATTGACAGCTCTAACCTTTAATTTCTTGGCACGCTTGGACGTGCTTGTTGTAAAGACATGGTAATTGCCACGACTCGGGTTCTGTGGCCGAGTTGTGACATAATACTGCCCATTGTCATCGTGAAGCTGCTTCGGGTTCTGCTGGAACCCGCCCTGTTGGTTACCTCCTCCTTGAGGTTGGTTAGGGTTATTGCCGGCTCCTCCACCGTGGTTGTCGGGTCCTCCACCATCATTGTTTCCTCTATATCCATTGTTGTTGCCTCTATTTCCTGGTCCTGGGAACCTGGCACGCTGCAAATCCATGCACTGTCCCAAGGTATGACCACACTTCCTGTTTCTGGCGTGTTTAGGGCATGGACTCGCCAAAACCTCCTCTGTAGTTGGCCTACGCCCCTGATACCCTTGAGAATTGTTGTCCTTGCGCCTGACCCCAGTGTTTGTGTTAGCTACTAGGTCAGAGTTGTCTCCATACGGCCGCTTGTTACTTCCCTGGTTCTGATTCTGATTTTGATTCTGGTTCTGACCATTGCCACCATGTCCTTTAGGCCCTTCCTCCTGATCCTTTGTTTTGTCTGTGGCAGCGTGCTTATTAGCACCTGCCATGATCTCGCCGATCGTAAGGGGAATACCTTGATTCAGGCTCTCCTTCATACGACCCAGCTTCCAGCTCAAGGGGTTGTAGCTGCAATTTCTCTCCATTGCCATTAGCACTGAAATTGTTGGGAGTCCTTGCGATGAGTTGATGATCTCCGACACCCGCTTCATCCAATGCCTTGCAGACTCGCCCTTTCTCTGAACACACCGCTCCAAGTCCTCTATGGTACTAAGCTTTTTGCATGTTCCCTGGAAGTTCTGTACGAAAGCCGACTTCAACTGCTCCCAAGAATTGATTGATCTAGGAGGCAAATTACGCATCCACACTTTGGCTGCTCCCTCCATCATAAGGTACATGAATTTGGCACACAGATTACCTGTGCATTGCGGATACTCATCGCCATCTTGTATGTGCCCAACCAGGAAGTCGGGTCCATGTTGGGCTCGTAATTGGGACTTTGCGCGGCTCCTTGAAGTCGCTGGGAAAGACTCGGACCTGATGGCATCTGACAGGCACTCTGGTCCTGTTAGTGTAGGAGAGGTACCAGGAAAAGTCACCTCTGTGTGCACCCGGGTTGGCTGAGGCTGGTTATCTGCACCAGCTAGGGCTCTGTCCCTCTCAGCCTCCCGAGCCCTGGCCGCCTCCCTGTCTTGTCGCTGTCTCGCTTTATCAACCACCAGCTGAGCTCGTGAGGCATTTGGTATGTTTGCCCCGTTCCTCTCTTGTTCACGGCACCTTGCGCTTGTAGAGTGGCTGGGTGAGACTCGTCATGCCGACTCCTCGTACCAGAGTTGAACGGTGTCGAGTGCAGCCTACTTGCATATGGAAACGCTGGATAAAGAGCTTGCTGAGTCATCATTGTTTTTAGCATCTCAATAGCACGGTGGGTCTCCTGCCCCGCTGGTCCTTCTGGTATCTCAATGTTCTCTAGTCTCATAGTTGCCGCATGAACGTTGTCCATTGGGTTTAGAGTAATGCCCTTCTGGCGTACGAAAACCTGCCAGGTGGAGGTCCCATACCACCTGTTGATCCTCCTCCGACTCCTCCTTCAGGTGGCGGTCCGTTGGTACCGTTGCCGCAGGGTACTTCTGGTGCTGGTGGTGGTGGTGTTGCTCCTCCTCCTGCGCCGCCTCCTGCAGCTGATGAACTCCCTAGCCCGGCTCCTGCGCCTGGACCATTGGGTGTGTTGAACAAAGCAGTAGGGTTGACAATGACTCCGCCACGCAGGCGACTCCTCGCTCTGCGATGCTGAATTGAGGTGAGTTCTTCCTGGCGACTCCTCACAACCTGGGCCTCAGTTTGGACTCGGGCCCGCTCTTCTGCCAATCTGCGTTTTGCCTCTGTGATTTCCGCTAGCTGCCTCTCTAACACAGCACGAGCACTGGCTAATTCAGCCGCCCGCTCTGCTGCATTGCTTGCATTGATTTCCTTTGTCAGTAGACTTGGATCAAACTGATTTCCGCCGTTTCCAGACATATAGACTCCAACGACGCGGGCGCGTACTGGCGACTCCGCATAATCTTCCTCCTCCAATTCCATACCCAAGCCGATCCTCGAACAAGGGCAAAATAGACTCTGAATCGGCGTCGTAATCTGGCTCCATACATGGCTCCGCCAGCGACTCCTCTTCATGATTGACAACAGTTGTTTCTCTGCTCGGCGATTGATGCCGACTTCTGATGTGCCGACCGACTCCTCGCCGTCGGACTCGACAACAACTGTAGGCTCTGATACTGATTCCGCCGAGTTAGCGCGAAGTCCTGATGCGCAAACCATGCCGACGAACACGTTGATCCGTCCAAAGACAAGCTGATAACCCTCGTCGACTTCCTCCATCTCTGGAGTCCAGCGGAGTCATCGATCTCGGTTTCCCCGTGCTCATCAGTGTAGACTCGCCCGATGGCGAGTTTCTCCATGGCCCGGCGAGCAGCTCCCACGATCTCGACTCCTCTCATCACCTGCCCCACAGTGGGCGCCAACTGTCGTGGGTTTGTCACGGCAAGTCCTTCCTCTGGGAAGGTGAGTTCTGGGCCATTGATGATCGAAGTACGTAGGAGAGGTTAATCTCGCTAAAGGACACAGATTTACCCAGGTTCGGCCCCTCTTGATCGAGGTAAAGACGCTACTTCCTGCTTCTCTTTATTGATTGGATCTGATCTCGATTATAAGGCTCCAGCTCCTCTCTAGGAGTCGGCGACTATGGATTGCTTAGAACTTGTCGGTTTATCGATCTAAGGTCCAGGACCCCGCTTATAAAGGTGG
>QRDG01000523.1:248433-274977 GCA_012064385.1 Puccinellia tenuiflora
GAAAGTCAATCAGGAGAAGCAACGTGCCAAAGAAAATACAGAGATGGATGACATGACGTTGTGAAATCCTTTCATCTTGGACTTTGGTGGACCCAAAGAGTGACCCTTCGTCAATATCCGAAGTTACTTGAAGAGACGGCCAACAATTGGAATTGAAGCCTATGATACAAGGGTCCACACATTTCCATATGGACCTTAGTCTGAAGACAAGAGCTCAAGACTGCTCACAAAAGTTTCTTTTAAGGGTGGTAGCCACCTAGTTGCCTAAACCCTAAGATCCCAAAACCCATCTTTCTTTCTAGCCTCTCCGAATCTCAGGACGAGATTCCTTTTAAGGGTGGTAGTCTGTAACATCCCAAGTTTTTTTTCTTTTTCAAATTCTGAAATATCAAAAAAAATTCAAAATTATTATATTTGGTTTTGAAAGGTTAAAATCATGCATGCATTCATCATCCTTTTGTCTTGTTTGCATTTGGATTTTCAAAACTTGGAATTTTTTTACTCTCTACTTTAATCACTATTTGAGAAGGGACCCTAGTAAGCTTTTGAAAATATTTTTGTTTTTAATAATTTGTTGTGTTGGCCAAAATGGTACCTAAGTGTTCTATTCTGAATAAGACTTCCAAAAAGTATTCTCTCAAATTATTTGGAAAGGATTTGATTTTATTGTGAATTTGGAAAATAACTCAAATTACCATTTAAATTCCCAAGGGTATTTTGGTAATTTAAATTTTGTAAAAATAATAAAAATGTGTGTATCGTGGTTTATATTGAATGATATTACTCATAATATTTTTCTGAATTTTATTTGAGTTCGAAATAAAATTATAAAACCCTAATTTATAAAATGACATAAAGGTGTCAAATTTGCATTTATGAAATATTTGATTTTATTGCAACATAAAATATTTTGGAAAAGGTTGCAAAGTGTTCAAAAGGATTATTTTGAATTTTATTTCTATTTACAAATTTATTTGACTTGATTTGGAGGTTTAATTCAAAAGTTATAATTTAAAACAGAAAAACCGAAAAGGAAAAAGAAAAAGAAAATGATGACGTCATCCGTGACGTCATCATCTTCTTCATCCCACGGACGTGAATCACGCAGGAACACAGTCAACCATTCCCGTTTCTTCCCGAACTGATTTCCGGAGTTTTAATGCCCCAAATCACGCACCGTTTCTTCCTATAAGTAGCCCTCGGCCTCCTCCTTCTTTTGCCCCCAAAACCCCTCTCCGAAGCGCCCCCAGGCTACCCTAATTTCGGCCGCCATTGCCGCAGGTATGCCGCCGTGTCGAGCTCGACTCCGGGGAGCTCCGACCTCCCCTCACCCTCCCGTTGGGCCCTTTCTCCTCCCCATGTTGTCGCGCATCTCGTAGACACCGTATCTTACCCCAGGGAACACCGAGACAACGAGTGCGTCCTCGACCCGAACATCGCCGGCGCCACGGCCAGGATTCCGACGAGGTAAGCAGCCATTGGTCGCCACCGTCCTGTCCCTCATGTTCAACTTGCCCTTGCGCACCTTCTGAGACCCTTGGTCGATTTTGGTTTGCAGCTAATCGCGCGGAACGAGCACGTCCCGAGCTTGTCGACATCCACAACCACTCCGGCCGCACCCCCTCGCCGCACCAGGACGCCCCCGACGCCTCTACCTCGCCATCTCCCTCGCCTCGTTGCCGCGCACGTCGTCCACGTCGTCTCCAGGCGCGGGAACCACCGGAGCGAGCAGAACGCCGACGCCCGAGCCGGCGCCACCGCGCTCTCTGTTTCCGGCGACCAGCACCGCCACCGGAGGTAAACCCTAGCCCCCTACCGTCAGATCTGTTTTAAACGGCCCAGATTAGATCTGTTAAAACGAAGGGGTACCAGCAGATCTGGTCCTTTAGATCTAGATCCAACGGCCCAGAGAAGATGCAGCCGAGCCGAGCCAAGCCGAAGAAGGAGCCGAAGCCAAAGCCAGTCTGAGCCGAGGGATTTTCTGGATTTATTTTTAAATGGCAGTTTTGTAGAAAAGTCCCTGCAACTTAGATCTATCATATCTTTTTATCTACTTGGCCAAATTCGAATATTTTTATATATTTGAAATCCTTATAACCTGTAGAATCTTTCTGTAGTTTTAGATTTATGTTTTGACAAGTTTAAATTTATTTGAATTTCAAATGTGAAATTTGAGTAAATTTGGCATAACTTTAGTTTAAAAATAGGTTTTGGAGTAAATCCAATTGGGTTAGTTTAGTTTTGGAGCCCTCTGTCCAGAAAGACCAACTCCATATTTTTGTAGTTATTTTGTTTAACATTAGTATTTAATTTCTGTTTATTCCCTTTTTGGAATTGTTTTTTTTTTGCTTTTATAATAAAAATTGTTTTAAGTGCATTTTGACTTCATGCATGTTTCTAAAAATCAGAAAACAATAGTTAGTATTTTACTTGTGTTTTTAAATGCATTTCATGCATTGCTATTTTATTGTGTTGTTATTATTGTTTTGTTTGTTTATGTATGGCTTGCTATATTTTGTTTAAATTAGATTTTTCGGAGAGACTCGAGGACTTTTTGAAGGTGCTACTCCTTCTCTTCCTGTTGCCAAGGCAAGTGGCACACTTGCATACTTTTCGTCCTATTATTTTTTATATATGCATGTTGTAGCTTTTACTTAGAAAAATTTGCATGATAGGTTATTAGTATTACTAATGCTAGACCTGTTAGTAGTTTTCCAAATATTTCCTAAGTGTCTAGTAACTATTTGAGAACTTAGTAGAATAGAAAAAAATGCTGTGCTAAATGTTTTGTATGAAAGGTTAATAAATTTCTAATAAGTTAATGAACTACCTGGGTGGGTGGTTGGTATAAAGCAATTCCCCATACGTGGGAGGATGAATTGTACAAGAGGATGATTCCCCAATTTAGGAGTAAAGACCATACGTGGTTCCCTAATTTGGGAGGATGAATCATACTTGCGGAAAGCCACCTTGGATCAAAGGGATTTGAAGTTACTCCAAGTGAAGATTGCTTCCAGTGCAGCCATTAGTCATATGGGCTCTGTCTTGATCAACTAAGTTGCGTGGACTCATCCCGGCTTGACAGTTGGTGGTAGAGGTTTGTAGGTGGAGCGCGTCAGGCCAGCATGGGGTGGGAAAATGCTTCTAAAAGATCTCGTCTTAACCTTCTTCTTTTCCCCGAAACACCAATGGAGTGTGAGGGATAGTTTGGGTTGGTTAAGTCTAATGGTGAAAGTGCACAACCTCTGCAGAGTGTCAAACTAAGTACGTAGCCGTGTCCCCGGTTACGGACAATTCTGAGCAAGCTAGACGAGGATGTCAACAGAAGATCTCATCATTTCAATTTCTCTAAGTAAAATATGGAGGGTGAACCAGGGTAGTTGAGACAATGGTTGTCATACCATACTTGTCTCGTTTAGATGAAAAAGTGTTTTGAAAAGAGATAGGAAAAATTGGGTTTATGCAAATCAGCCTTCAAACTCCACAAGACAAATATGCATATAGGTTATTAGAGTTTTTCCCATATGAGTCCACAAAGTGTCACTTGCTAGTTCTATTTTATATGGTTCTGACCCACCTTGTTGCAACAATCTTATTGTTGCAGGATGCCCCGACTCTGAGTGAGGTTTTGATTAAGGGTTTCGAGTCTGCAACCAACATGTTCGCCTGTGGCACATGAAGATGATGGAGGCTCATTGCTAATTTTATTTCTGCTGTGCTGATCTTTGTAAAATGCTAGCCTTGAGCTATGCAAGTTGTAATGGATATTTCTAAAATCTGGATCATTCGTATAATAAATTGATACAATGTTATGGTATTCATCGTAAACTGTGTGTGCTAGCGATTCGATCCAGGGACTAGCACTATACACATGGATCTTGCCTATTTTTAAGTGCAGGTCCACTTCAGATACTTTCCGGATCCATGGGCCTACCTATAAAGTATCCCCCCATCAGGGTGGCTGGCCACTTAGTCCAACTAGGACTTGGCCTCCCCTTGCTTTGCCTTGGCCGGCTAGGCCCATTTGGGCCTTTGGGTGGTGCGCAGCCCCAGTGGTTGCTGCACCCCCGTTGGTCCATGTGGGCCCCTTACATTAGGTGGGTCCCACTTCTAGACTCCTCTAGAACTTTCTAGAAACTTCCGGTACCCTATGCAAATATTCCGGAACTTTTCCGATACATCCGGAAACCACTTTCCTTATATCAATCTTATTCTCCGGACTCTTCCGGAACTCCTCGTGACGTCTAGGATCCCATCCGAGACTCCGAATCACCATTCGTTCATACCATCAATTATCTCATCGCTAACCCTAGCTACATCGGAGCGCAAAGTGTGTGACCCTACGGGTTCCAGAACATGCAGACATGATCATATCAATAATCAATAGCGGGTCCGGGATGCCCATATTGACTCCTACATATTCAACGAAGTTCTTTATCAATTGAACCACGATGCTGGAGATTCTTAATCTCATATACGATTCCCTTTTCATGATATTTAATTTGCCCGAGATTTGATCGTCGATATCTCCATATCTAGTTCTATCTCGTTATCTGGCAAATTCTCTTTACTCGTCCATAATATAGGATCTCCGTGATTAACACTTAATCACATGGTTGCAACCTTTCTGATGCTATATTACCGAGAGGTCCCAGAGAAATCTTTTCCGTCACAAGGAAGGACAAATCCCAATCTTGATTCATGTCACCCAACAAATACCATTGGAGATACCTGAAAGACACCTTTATAATCACCCAGTTACGAAGTGACGTTTGATGTCCACAAAGTATTCCTCTGGTAAACGGGAGTGACATAATCTCATGGTCTAAGGAAACTATACTTGGCATACTAAAAGCGTTGGCAATGAAACTGTGTGACACGATCAATTGCAACTCTTTATTATTGGGTCTTGTCCATCACATCATTACTCCTAATGATATGACTCCGTTATCAAGTGACTATAACAAGTCCATGGTTAGGAAACTCTAACCATCTCTTGACTAACGAACTAGTCTAGTAGAGGCTTACTAGGGACACCTGGTTGTTTATATTCCACACATGCATTATGTTTCCGGTTAATACAATTATAGCATGGAGAATAAACTATTATCATAAACATGATTATGCTAATAAACCATTTTATTATTGCCTCTAGGGCATATTCCGAACAGTCTCCCACTTGCACTAGAGTCAATAATCTAGTTTACATTTTCTCGATCCAACACCCATGGAGTCTTAGCGATGATCATGTTTTCTCGTGGAAGGGGGTCTGTCCGTATTCTGTACTATACAGTTCTTTATGTTCTTTGCAAAACGTTAACGTCACCTAATTTGACATTACTTTATCATCTCATGATAAACCTATTATCATCACATGATAAACCTCATCATCATATGATGAATATAATATATTTGGTTAAAGAGTGAGATTTTTCGTTTCCCATTATGCCTACATGTCGTATGATCAGTCAAAAGGAACTTTCACATAGCATGTGCGCCTGGAACTCACTCAGTCTTGAAACAAAATTTCTCAAACCAAAATATTATATCTTTTAATCTTTGAATTAATCATATACTCCTATATGTTGTAGACTCACAAATCGACAGTGCAATCATGTCACTTCGATATTTTTCGATCACGCTTTCGCTGTGCTTCTGACTTTAAGAGATCTCCAATCTAGTTTGGTTTTATGACTTCAACCAAGTCTACCAATCTCTAGATTCTATTATCTCAACTCCATGAAAAATGACTCCTCATTTAACATGTTCTTCTAACCAAGAACTTGGGTCACATATCGTCAAATACAAACACATGGTTCTTATATGTTTTAGTCATATGAACAATTCATAGCGAATACCAACATATCCTCCAACCATCATTTTTGTACTGAGTTATCAACTCAATGTTTCACCTATTTCTCACAAGCAGATGAACCTTTCTTCTCTTGTTTTATTTTGAACTCCTTCAAAATCTTACTTAGGTTAAACATCCTGACATAATGCTTTATCAAACATATCTATCCACCATAGATACATCTATCTCCATAGATATTTGATGTTCAAAACTAACTTCACAAGTTATACGTTGGTTCCTGACTTATTTACATCATTTATGAAATCTCCATTTCACACAAACAAGATGTTGTAAACTCCCACTCAAATATACATCATACACATATTAAATTGTGAAACCACTTTGGCTCCCACTCAGAAATATGTTATCTCTATATTTGACCATGATTTAACTAGCTCCCACTCAAACATATGTCACCACATATTTTGATCTTGGAAAATAGTTTCTGCTCTAACTTAATATATGTCACCACATATTCACACTCGTGTATTTTCTCGATATTTTGGACACCTCCATAATTAACTATTAATATCGAGAACTCTTTATACGAATACTAGTACTTTGCTAGCATAAATCCTTTTGACCTTAAGCACAACTACACCATGTAGTTAACAACATTGAATATGTTAAAGAGATTTACCTCTTGTGCCTTTGTCCAGTAAGTTTTATTTATTCCTTACAAACCCTTTTGAAGAATAAATATGTGAAACAACGCTTTCACAAAATCAAGTAACAATTACTTTGTGATTTAAACTTAACATACGATGACTCTCAGTCATTTTCGTATTTAAGGCTTCTATTTCTTCTTTGAAGTTTCGTAGGTATGTCTTGTTTCTCAAACATGACAAGCAAATCATGAATATTATTTTGTAACCTGACAAAATTTTATATTATTGAATCCTACTTTTCTTTAGACAAGCTAAACCGAAATTCAATGATCACCATCATTAATTCCTTTATGTGTCAAGTTTTAACCAACATCACTTTACATATGTGCCACTTGACACATAAACAAGCAAGGTTTTAGCTTTTCTATTTATTCCATCAATTCTTTTATCAATGAAACCTTTTCATGATCAACCACTAATACACTTAGCACAACCAACAAATTGGTTTGCCCCTTTTAGTCTCATATTGTGGAATCACATTCATAGTCATACTTATGAATATACTACAACATTATTTGCAATGGTCTCTAATTATCTCATAATTACCACGACTTCTCATAACTCATATGGAATCATTTATGAGAATCATTAAATAGATCCTTATTTCTAAAACAGAGTGTTTATCAAATAAATCTAAATGCTATTATTAAACCCTAAAGTAAAAACCCTTCTTTAAGACCACACAATATCAAACAGTGTGTGATTACAATATCTTAGGATATATCAAACGCCTTTGAAATATTCTAAACATTGTAATTTGTGATAACACTTGTCACAGGTCCACATACTAACATATAACTCAAATATTTCGTCTCTTTTGATCAAATCATAAAGACTCAATTTTCTTGTTAACTTAACATCCTAAACTCTAGAATTTTATTTGATCTCATCAAATATCATAACTTGAACCAATACATCTATTTACTCATATCATTTATGATGGAGTGCACAAAATAATGACATCTAACATTTGCTGAAAATACAACCAACACTTGTGTTTTATTTTCGGCAACTCATGACACACTTCCAAAGGGTGGCATTTTATTCATACTCCTTCAATAAGAAGCATTGATAAAACATCAAAATGTTTATTCAATCTTTAGCACGACTAAAACAGTTGTCATTATTAAGTTTTGGATATCTTTAGTATGTTTCATATTTATAAATGTTCAACCAATTTATCATCTAGATTATAATAAGAATAATACACTTATAATCGAAAACTTGTGATTTCCAAAAAGGATCACTCATGAAAATAGAACAACCATTGTCTTCAACATGAATAACCGTCTCACATAAGCAAGACACACTAATTAAAATCACACTTAATTTGATTACAAAACTTATTCAAATCCTCTAATCCAAAATGATAAATGTAGAGACAGATCGTTGCCAGCATCAACTCCTTGATTGCCATTATTCCGCAACGTCTTCCCATATCCTTTATGCAAATCTCAAGCAGCAGGTTCTGTTTTCATAAAACAGAATGAGTATCAAATACTTATCGAAATCGCCACAATTGCAATTTGGATTTAAACACTTATAACTTGTATATCACTATATACTTTCCGCATTGTCAACTTCTCTTGCTATGGGTTCCACTTTCACATGACGCAGCCGAGACACAAACTCAAAGAAAGTGATCAAATCGTTTCCCATGACATAGTCTCCGGCATAATTCTTGAAGCTGGGGAGAAGCTAGCGTAGCACCCCATCTATCGCGAAATCGTCATTCATCTTGTAGTTCCAAACAAGCACGAGACGATGATGTATCTCATGCATTATCCTCAGGTGTTGTTCCAAGCAAGTGTTCTCTCTCATCTTGAGGGAAAGAAAACCATTCAGACATTCGAGCCTTACAATTCTAACTTGTGCTGAAAACTATTTTTCAGCTCATCAACAATCTCCATTGCAATCAAGTTCTTGAATTGTCTACTTAGGTCAGAATTTATGAAGGTGCACATCATCCACTTGACTTTCAAGTAGGTGGTTCAAAACCACTCCACGTACTCTTCATAGCTTGCAGAAATATTTGCGTATTCTTCTAATGGTTCATCTAACACGTAGAGCTGAGCATGGGTGTTTAGGACTTCTCTCAGACGCAGGTACCACTTAAGAAAATTGACCCATCGAGACGTAGTTTTTTCATCAACGAACAGACTACCGTAGTCGACCATGATCTACAAGGATTTTTTCAAAGACATCTTTAGGACTTTTGTTTATGATAATTTTAGTTCATCTTAATAAAAATTATTACATGAACTCCCACTAAACTCAGCATCTCTCAGGTTGTTTTAGTGTCACACGATCCAAATCCACTACACCACAACCGATCATCACGTGAGATGATGTAGCTTCAAAGGTGAACATCACCATGTTGATCATATCATCCATATGACTCGTGTTTAACCTTTCGGTTCTTGTGTTCCGAGGCCATGTCTGTACATGCTAGGCTCGTCAAGGAAACCGTAGTAGTTCCGCATGTGTAAACTGGCTTACACCCGTTGTATGTGTACGTTGAATGTATCACACCCGATCATCACATGGTGCTTCAAAACGACGAACTTTCGCAATGGCGCATACTAGGGAAGAACACATCTTGATATTAACGTGAGGGATCACCTTATCATGCTACCGTCGCGATCACATCTAAGCATAACAATAAGGTGCATAAAAGGATTAACATCACATGCAATTCATAATTGTGATATGATATGGCCTTTCTTCTTGTGCCTTTGATATCCATCTCCAAAGCACCGGCATGATCTCCATCACCGGCATGATCTCCATCATTGTGGCGCCATCACCATGGTTGTCCACCAACTATTGCAACTACAACTAATTCTACTGTTAGCAATAAAGTAAAGCAATTACATGGTGATTCAATGACACGCAGGTCACATAAAATAATAGACAACCATATGGCTCCTGCCGGTTGCCGTACTCATCGACATGCAAGTCGTGAAAGATTACAAACATGATCATTGCATACATTATCACAAATCACACATTGGCCATACCACATCACATGACCCCCTGCAAAAACAAGTTAGACGTCCTCTACTTTGTTTATGCAATTTTACGTGGCTTGGGTCAACGAGATAGAACCGTTCTAATCTACGCAAAAACCACAACGGTGATATAGTAGTTGCTTATTTACTCATCCTTTTGAAAGGCCTTCCATTGAAAATTGCATCTTCACTAAAGTAAGAGAAACAGACACCCGCCAACCACTTATGCAATACAAGTTGCATGTCTGTCGTGGAACCGGTCTCTCGTGCGTGGACGAGTAAGGTTGGTCCGGGCTGCTTCAATCTCACAATACCGCAAAGACGCAAAGTGCACGCGAGAAGGTAGCAACATAAAATATCAACGCCCACAACACTTGTGTTCTAATCGCACCAACATCTACGAATAGATCTAGGCTCTGATACCACTGAAGGGGTCGTTGCATAGAAAACAAAAAATTTCCTACGAAACAAGCGGAAGAAACCCCAAGGATCTAGATCAATTAGACGAAGGTAGCGAAGGCGAGATCCAATCTCTTACCCTTGAAGATCGAACAAATGCGTTTTGTCAGTGCAGGGGTTGGCTAGTCGATCCCCGCAACTAGACTCATCTAGTCGCGAGGAGATGTATTTTCTCGAAGATCCAATCCGATGAAGTGCCACAACGGGCAGCATCTCCGCGGTATTCACATGTACGGCTCGATGTAGATGTCCACTCCTTGATCCCACAAGCGAGGAGGACGTGGCTAGATGGATCTCGGCACCACGACGGTTGTGGTGGCGTTGATGGTGTAGTGCTCCGTCCGACAGGGCTTCGCCAAGCCATGTGAGAGGGAGAGGGAGAGGAGGAGGCACAGCAGCCCCTTAGGGCAAAGGGGTGGTGCGTCTAGAGGTGTAGATATAGGCGGCGGCAGCCCTCTGGGGAGAGGTGGAGAGCGGCTAGGGCTAGGGTGGATGAGCGGTGCGGCTAGGGTTAGGTGAGGGGCAGCCCAAAGGGTGTGCCGCACCCCCTCCCCTCTCCTCTTTATATAGGGGGCGGCTAGGGTTTGGAGGAGCGCTGGCCGGCCCCCTTTCCTTGGCCCCCAAGTTGATTCCTAAGTGGACTTGGGATTGGGCCCTTTCCAACTAGGGGTGGCATTGTCAAAAAAAAAAACTAGGGGTGGCTGGCCACCTAGTCCAACTAGGACTTGGCCTCCCCTTCCCTTGCCTTGGCCGGCTAGGCCCATGTGGGCCTTTGGGTGGTGCACAGCCCAAGTGGTTGCTGCACCCCCTTTGGTCCATGTGGGCCCCCTACATTAGGTGGGTCCCACTTCTAGACTCCTCTAGAAACTTTCTAGAACCTTCTGGTACCCTATGCAAATATTCCGGAACTTTTCCGATACCTTCGGAAACCACTTTCCCTATATGAATCTTATTCTCCGGACTCTTCTGGAACTCCTCGTGACATCTAGGATCCCATCCGAGACTCCGAATCACCATTCGTTCATACCATCAATTATCTCATCGCTAACCCTAGCTACATCGGAGCGTTAAGTGTGTGACCCTACGGGTTCGAGAACATGCAGACATGATCATATCAATAATCAATAGCGGGACCGGGATGCCCATATTGACTCCTACATATTCAACGAAGTTCTTTATCGATTGAACCACGATGCCGAAGATTCTTAATCTCATATACGATTCCCTTTGTCTCACGATATTTAATTTGCCCGAGATTTGATCGTTGATATCTCCATATCTAGTTCTATCTCGTTACCTGGCAAATTCTCTTTACTCGTCCATAACATAGGATCTCCGTGATTAACACTTAATCACATGGTTGCAACCTTTCTGATGCTATATTACCGAGAGGGCCCAGAGAAATATTTTCCGTCACAAGGAAGGACAAATCCCAATCTTGATTCATGTCACCCAACAAATACCATCGGAGATACCTGAAAGCCACCTTTATAATCACCTAGTTACGAAGTGACGTTTGATGTCCACAAAGTATTCCTCCGGTAAACGGGAGTGACATAATCTCATGGTCTAAGCTATACTTGGCATACTAAAAGCGTTGGCAATGAAACTGTGTGACACGATCAATTGCAACTCTTTATTATTGGGTCTTGTCCATCACATCATTACTCCTAATGATATGACACCGTTATCAAGTGACTATGACAAGTCTCTAACCATCTCTTGACTAACGAACTAGTCTAGTAGAGGCTTACTAGGGACACCTGGTTGTTTATATTCCACACATGTATTATGTTTCTGGTTAATACAATTATAGCATGGAGAATAAACTATTATCATAAACATGAATATGCTAATAAACCATTTTATTATTGCCTCTAGGGCATATTCGCAACACTTGCCCCATGGTGGGCGCCAAATGTCGCGGTATTGTCGAATCTAGCCTCGGTAGGGGTGCCATCGAGCTAGGGAGAGAGGGGCTTTGGAGACGTGGGGTGTTCCTGCAGCGAGATGGACACGAATTTACCCAGCTTCGGATCACACGACGGTGGCGTGATCCTACGTGCTGCTATAAGTCACTATGAGGCAATATCGCCGGATTACAGTGGTGGTTCTCGTCGAGACAGATGTTCTCGCCGAGATTAGATCGTAGATTGAGATCATGATCGTGCCCTAAGGCGCCCCCTCGGCCGGCTTATATAGGCATCCGGCCTAGGACTTACAGGAGAAACCTAACCGACTAAGTACAGAGTTCTACTCTAATCCGGCTTGGGCCTTGCCTTGTGGGCTAAGTCTTCCGCAATGCAGGCCAGCTTCTGGAACCTTCCCTTAGCCGGATGGGCCTCCTGCACTTCATCATACTGGGACGCCCGGTAAGCCGGACTCCGGCTTACCACCACTATGGGCCACCCTGGTATGCTGGCTTCTAGTCTTCTCTATGAAGATACTTGTTCGGCACAACCCCAATAGTTATATCGGTCGTCTCGGATTCATCTCATATTCATTGTGGCTTCAGGGCATATCCCGGATAATTGTTGACATTGGCTTGCCGAATCATAAATGGCATTTCATCCCGAGTTGTCACTTATGTCGGAAAAACAGAATATCATCACGACACTATATCCCAGATTATCACTTATCTCGGTTGGCCAAGACATCGCGGCATCGTCCCTTCAAATTGTCTGATATATCTCAACATAATCTCACATCTCAAATCGCTGTTTATTTCGGTTCGCCAAAACATCACGACATTTATCTCATGTCATCGAGCATCTCGCAATTGTTATCTTTATCGGCTTAACTGACTATCATGATTCCTCCATTATTCGACCTTACAGAGTACCATAGCATCATTGTCTCGGTGCATTGAGTCGAAAGGTATCTAATCTCACTTAGTGTTACATGTTGAGAAATATCTCAACTCGTCATTTGACAAGTGCCCATGAAGGCAAAATGTCAAAGTCAGCCAATGACGGCTATATGTTGGTGCAGCTAGCGCTGCCGACATATCTGTGCGGTAAAAGCCCAAGGTGGCAAAAACCGACATATGAGAAATGCCCATGCAGGCTTTATGTCAAACCAGCTCATGCTGGAGACATCTGATGTCGGTAAACGCCCAGAGTGGCTAAAAACCGACATATGAAGAAGCCCGTAACGGCTATATGTTGGTACAGCTAGTGTTGCCGACATAAAGGTATGATAAAAGCCCAGGGTGGCAAAAACCGACACATAAGATGAATGCCCATGCAGGCTATATGATGGTCCGGCTCTTGCTGTTGACATACGATATTGGTACTGCCCGACTCGGCTAAAAACCAACATGGGATGACGCCCATGCAAGCTACAAAATGAGCCTACTCATACTACCGACATGTGATTTTAATATTCTCTATGATGGCTATATGTCTAACCAGCCCATGCAGGCCATATTTTGGGTACCAACTCTGCGATACAAATTTTTGGTGAGACTATGCACGACTCTACGAGTCCCACATAGCCTCGGGGACTACAACGAGTCGTGCATAGTCTCCGGGACTACTGTCGGGGATATAACCCCGGGTACCCCAGAGTTGGAAATTTATTGGAGTTAACAAGGAAGAAATAGCAAAGAAATACATAAAGGATAAAGATTAAACCGAAAATATCAGCCTGGGCCGAATTAAGCCTCGCAGGCATTTTTCCCGGATCGGCCCGGCCGACATTCCTCTAACCCGGGTGGGCCGGCTTCTCTAAACCCGGCATTAGCCCATCTCGGCTACTCCCGAATCCGGGTGGGCCAGCTCTCACTTGCCCCGGCATTCCTCCTTACCGAGTCCGGGTGGGCCGACATTCCCAACACCGGCATCGGCCCACGCCGGCATCCCCTTTACCCGGCACATCGTTGCGCAATCGCAGGTGGGCCAAATCTCCAGCACCGGCATTCTCCGCTCCGACATACCGTGGGCCGGCTTCCTCCATCCGACACCTCGCGGCCCATCCGGCGTAAGCCCCTCTCCCGGGTGGGCCGGGATCTTCCGTCGGGATCCCTTGCGCCACTCGGCTGGGCCGAGTTCCAGCGTTTCGAGTCAGGGCATCGAGGCCGGCATCCAGGCGCTCCAACCCGGCGTTATTCCCTCGCTGGGAGGCCGGCTCCCTCGATCCCAGGTCGGATTGATCCAACCCTCCGCGAGCCAGCTCAGCTGGCTGCTCCTTTGCTTGCCGACATACAGGCATGGCCGGCATAAACAGCCAAGGCTGGCATCTCCCATGTCTGGCCGGCATACACGCTCCGAGATCAGCATGCTGCACCGACATATACAAATATCAGCTACCAATTCCTGAAGGTATATAAGGTCAAAGGACTCGTACAGGACACACGTACCCAGCATGGCTACAGCGCGCACCATGAAGCCTCAACAGTATGGACAAGACCCCAGTAGTCAATTCCAGCAATAGTGCAGCATAGTGTTTTGTACAGTGCCCTGTGGGGCATGGCTTGTCCCCTGGGCTCCCTTTATAAGGAGCACCAGGGGGATCATCTCCGGAGAGGCGCGGGGAGCCAGGATCCTTTTGCTCTTAGATCACGTAGGAGCTCTTTTCTCTCACACTCCTCTAGCTTAGCTCATATCATTTCTTCAAGGCATAGCTCTAGTTCTTGTAGACTTAGACATACAGCTCGAGGAGCATCGGTGTAGCTCTCCTATGCAGCTCATATACAGTCAGACAAGCAGGAGTAGGGGTTTTACCTCCTCACGAGGGCCCTGAACCTGGGTAGATCGTGCGTCTTTGTGTATTCCGTGTGCGTATTCCTACGCAGAATCCCTCCCCGAATCTTCTAGCGTCCATTGGCCCCAACATAAGCCTACCCCTAGGCATCTGTTGTTCACCACGATGACATACGGTTTATAATCCTATGAATCATAGAAGAACCCACGTAGGAAAATTTTCAAGGAGTAGAATCCTACAAGATTCATTTGGAAATACTTTGAATCAAATAGGCCCTTGAAAGTAAAGATATAGATTGATAGACAAGGCATTACAAGTGCACAAGGAGCACAAACAAACAAAGCAAGTGCTATGTAGTAGGGAGTATTAGAAGTCCGTCATCTCTAAGAAGTGTACACATATTGCCTGGAAAGAGGAAATCAGATTCAAGGCTTGGAGGACAAAACGTCAAGTGTCCAGCACTAAGAGAGTTAATGTGAGCGAAGTATAAGGGGGTATGTGCAACACCAGCCACTGCACTGTCAAATTGGAAACAATATGTGAGCAAAACCAACTTTTTATCATTTTTGCAAAACTTCAGGGACCTTCCATCTTACCACAGAAAGCAAAGGTCCATGCTTGAATTAGTTGTGGAAGCCGAACGCAAGCGGCTTTACTCCTTCTCCAGTTCCTCTGATGAATACACTAGACATGCAAACAGGTATTTCATCAGAGCATCATCAGGATTCAGGACACAATCTTCATAATCAAGATAATGCGGGTAAATCAGAAGATTGTGAACTTACACCAGTGAAACTGACACAAGCGGAGATCTTCTCACGCCATAGACATCAAGAAGTCCATGATACATTTCATTAGCATCTTTGAATGCCAATGCCAGACGCTCTCCTGAAGCATCCCATGCTAATTTCTCTATGCCTCGACTAGAGGAAGCATTTAAACTTAAATTAGTGCATGGAAGCCAGCGGAATCCATGCAGTACTTCTGAGTTGCAACAGTTGGGCTGTTCAAATATATTAAGTGTACATGTATACAAAATGAAATACGTGGTGCAAATGGAAGACTTCTTTATAAAGTAGATCCTGAGAGAAAAATAGTAGATATGTTTATCTTGGTTGGGGAAAGCATGTGCGTTCTAATGAGCATATGCTACATTTCATAAATGACGTCCAAGCTAGATAAGATGAAAACTAACTGAATTGATATAATTTTGTTACTTCAGAAATAAAACCACAAATGAGGTTAGTTGAAATATTACCAGTTAAAAAACCACATTCAAGACAACAGTAAACTAAGTTAGATGAGGTTAAGAGTATAGAATGATAATGCCTCTTTTGTTACCTAACAATCAGAGAGGAAATTTCTGGAAGTTCCACTGGTAGGAGATGGGCATCTGAAGTTAAAGGAGCACAACATAACTGATAAGGATTCAGGGAATTAACACAATAACATAGCCCGAACTAAAAGAATGCAATCTTTATACCTAAAGATAGTGGCTTCGGTGAAAAGTGAACTGAACCTAGTGTGGTCGAGTTTGAAAAGGATAACAATGCAACATGGCCTTCTGGGTCCCAGTTTACTCCCTACCATGAAGCAAATTATAGTCTAACCATCATCACTCCATAAAAATAGTACCACCACATGTAATCCACTATACTATTTTGATGGGCTGTAAGTGAATATGCTGGCATAGCCTAGACAGACTCAGATCAAATTAAGCTTAAATATTTACAATATTCAATCTTACCAAACCATGGCTTTACTAATTGCGGAAGAAAAATAACCATTTGTGTTCTCTAAAAATATTAGACTACTTTCAGCGACCTACAAGACATTAATAACATAATATAACAAAGCCCCCCAAAAATGGTACAAAATTATCATACGTAAAATACCAGAAAACAAATAGTTCATTTTTCACAATCATGCTAAACATATTAGCTTTCAAGATAAATGTGTCTACACCATTATGGACTACAGATTAAGTTCACTTTTAGAATCATGCTAAACACATTCAATTTCAAGATAAATTCACTACACCATTATGAAGTGAGGAATAAGACTATACACATAAAATATCCATTTGCTACAGATCCCAGATAACTTTGAGTCTTATAAACATAAACACGTATAGCAAGCAATATGTTGCCCATTGATTTCAGAAATTAAAGGAATTCTACACACATATAAAATTCTATGATACCAATATATACTACATAAGAAACAATAATGTTGACTGTGGAGTGTTTAAACTGTGGTCATTTAAAATGAAGAAATTACTTACAGTTACATATCCGTCGATGAAGACCAAGGTTCTGACGTCCATGTGTTGGTTTCCCATAAGTGAAAAAGTCCCATCACTGACAAAAAGACAAAATTATATAATTCGTAAAAATAATTAGTAGCGAAAGATAGGAATAAAATTTAACCATACAATTTAGCAGTTAATAAGTAGTCTCCACCAGGTGACCATCGCACCAGTGATATACTACTTAATCCGCACCGAATTTTAGTTCCCAACCCTGCAACAAAACAAACATGTACATACATTAATATACAGATCTGTACAAGACAGGATTGGACGTGCGAATTTAGAAGAAACAGATATACCTTGAGAAACATCCCAAATCGTGAACAACTGACCATTACAAGAGGCCGAGGATAAGTATGTGGAGATATGTCAAGGAGAATTTCTAAAGCCATCAATAGTTTGTAAATTTAAGTCATACATAATGTAAACTTTTTTTTGGTAGGGTGCATCATAATTATTAATCTAAAATATAAATATTATTCTGTGCTATCGAATCTGGAAAAGTGAAATTTTACATGTTGCCTGTCGTTCTTTTGAAGTTCTCTTAGTTTTCAAATAAGTAAAAGAGTATAAAACCAACAGTAACCTTCAATAGATGCCACTCCAATAACAAGTAAAGGATATCTTCCATCAGGCTTCCAACAGAGTGCACTAACTAGCTCAGTAGAAGAGCCACGGAGAACATCCACTAGAATCCAACCACTAGAACCTCTGAGGAAGGCACCAAAGGAAGAAGAGGTGACACAAGATTTCACAGATGGAGCATTGCCAAGATATGATGCTGACCAGAGGCATATACTTCCCCTTGAAAGAAAATTGTCAATAAGTATTAGAGGCCTGCTTCCATAGACCCCCAAATCTCACGATCGCATAGCTATACCGAGCAGTTTTTTTTAGCCAATTATGTTCGGCTTGGCTTGAGCCGAGTCTGGGAATGATAGAGCCAGTCTTGAAGAGTGGAGGAAAAATGAAATTAATTGGTGGATGCCGAGACTTGAACCTGGGTCACACGCATGCATCATAAGGAGTTATACCGCTGAGCTAACTTAATCTCTGTGTTGAGTATTGCATCTTATAGAATATTATTTTTACGCGACTGCCTTGAGCACGCCCTCACGCGAGCTTTGTGGAGGGCGTGGGACATGCGACGCACGTTGTGCGTCTGACACATGGTGGCATAGCAGTGTACACGGGATGCGCATGCCTGGACCTAAGAATACGGGAGCTAGTACTTGAATATGATCGATCGATATGAAAAGAGCTAGCTAGCGTGCTGGACGGGAGCTACGTGCTGCCTACGTGAATATGATATGATCTATCGATCCATATGAAAATGAGAGCTAGCTAGATAAATATGATATAATAAATATTTACGAAAAAAACATTAATAAAAATCTTGAAGGGGTTCATACGTCGTTGTCCCTAACATTTCGTCAGTGCTGCGGGTACATTTTTCATACCGTGTGCTGCGGGTTGCACCTAGTTTAGATAGTGCAATGCTCTGTCGAAGGCAGTGCACGATGTACAGGCAGTGCACTACCCAACCGAAGATAGTTCACTGCGCAACTAAGACAGTGTAATGTTCCGTCGAAGGCAGTGCAGGCAGTGCACTGCGCAACTAAAGTCATTGCAATGATCCGCCGAAGGCAGTGCACTGTGCAGCCGAAGGCAGTGCACTGCCCAATCGAAGATAGCGTAGGCAGTGCACCGCCCCATCCGATGCAGTGCACTATAAAAAGTGAAAAGGGAAAGTGTCGGAGATCTATCCCCAAGAACTAGGGGTGTCCCCAAGGTATCGTGTAAGGGGCTGAACACGGAGTCAAACAATCCACAACGTGCTCGGCGACGGTGCTCGTAAGGCTCGCTGCGGACGACACTGCAGAGATTGACACAAGATCTTACCCAGGTTCAGGACCCTCTTGTGGAGGTAAAACCCCTACGTCCTGCTTTTGTGTATTGCACTGCTTGGAGAGTTTACAGTACAAGGAGAGCTTGTCGAGCTCGAGGTGGCTAACAATGGCTACTTGCTAGTCCTCAGATCTAGGGTTTAGGGCTCTAGAATCTTGGAACCCTTTGCTTGGGCGTGCTCCCCCTCCTTTTATAGGCGTCTCGGACCTCTTCCGCCCAAACATTTGGGCGGGAAGGGCTACCACATGGCGACGACGGAGGAGGCGCGGTGCATGATAAAGGTGAAGTCCACCATAAAGGTAAAGCTCGTGGACGCGGTCCACGGCAGGGGAACGGCGTCACCAAAGCTGAAAAGGGGGCACCGACCAGCTGGACGGTGGGCTGGCGCTTGCCGAGGTGGGAGGTGACCCACGGTGACGTCGTCCTTGGAGCGTAGCTGCAGACGGTCCCCTTATCACCAAAGGGGCAATACTCGTTGTCCGCTTTGCTTGGCTCCGCTTTGTTGACTGCTTTATACATGGAAACGGCAACTGCGTCGTCGTCGTCATCGCGCGTAGGCACGCGCGTCACTCTGCACATGGCGCAGAGCCCATGTGCGCTCTATCGCGGGGGCAGAGATGGCTTCGCGAGGAAGGAGCCTCGGCGAGGCAGAGGTCCTCGCCGAGCCCTTCGGCTTGGTCCTTAGCAGAATGCGGGTGACGTCGGAGACGCCTTGTCGAGGAGCGATCCCTCGCCAAGGGAGAGAAGCCTTGGCGAGGAGAAAAAACCCTTCGCGAGGGGAAAATCCTCGCGAAGCTCGCCAGGCTTGGGGAGCCTGGTCCTTAGCGAAAATCATCCAAAGAATCTTGTGGGCCCTGGCAGGCCGGCCCGTGGTACCCTGGTTTCCACTGTGCCGACAGTAGCCCCCGGGCCCGCGACGGGCACGCCGAGGCCCATGGACGAAGGCGAAGCATCGAGGGGCCAAAGATGCCTGACAGGGCCGCGACACGTGGCACGCAGCGGTTGCGCCCGCGGCCACGACCTCCTCGGCTCCAACGGGCGACGTGGCGGGGCCCGCCACGACTTGGGATCCAGTCAATAAAGCCTGGGCGCGTAGGCAGCGCCCGTCACTTCTCCCATAACTCCTCCGCAAACTTCTCCCCACGCCTCCAATCTCTCCAGAGCGCTCCAACTCCAGAGTTCTCATCTTCTTCTCCGGCGACCATGGCACCCAAAAGAGCAGCTGCCGACTCGAAGGGCAAGGCCACAGCGCAGGCGAGCACGTCTGCGGCGATGGCGCGGGGCGCCGCGCCCAGGGGACGATGCCGGAATCCCTCGTCGGCGCAGCGGCGTTTGCCAGGGTGCAGCACCTGGTGGCCGCCAACACCCACGAGCTCGGTGCCACCAGCGTAGCGCCCGGCGGCATCAAGGTCGGCGTGGGGTACTACCCGTCTTCCTTCACACACTCTACGCCGGCCTGGTTCCTCCCTTCTCCAGCTTCCTCCTGGCGATCCTTGAAGCATACCGGATCCAGCTCCTTCATCTCCACCCAACTCCGTGCTTATTCTCGCCATCTTTGCCTACCTCTGCGAGGCATACGTCGGTGTCCACCCCTCGATGGCCCTCTTCCGCAGCTTGTACTCCCTCCGGAGCACCAAGTCGAACGAGCGGCTTGGATGTGTCTCCTTCCGCATCGCCGCCGCCAGAAGTGAGGAATACATCCCCATTGCGTGGCAGGGTGAGAATGCCATCACCGAGGTGACGAAGAAGGTGGAGAAGTTCCGCCAGAAGTGGCTCTTCGTTCGTACCAAGTCGTCGAACCGCAACCTGGAGGTACCCGCGGCGCCGCCGAGGAAGTGGGCGCGTTGGGCGAGTGGTGACTTCGAGGGCCCTAAGCTCATGGCGGTATATGAGTGTATTCAGGTGCTCCGCGAGGCCGGGCTCACCGGCCGGATGGTGGCGATGGATTTCGTGGCACGCCACATTGCTCCTCTCCAATGGCATTCGGCGCCGATGTGGACCTATTCAGGCCCGGATGATAGGATGCGCCTCAGCCCCGATGATCTCTCCCCGGAAGAGCTGAAGCAGATCATGAGGGCCCTCTTTGCCACAACGTCTATTCCACCCCCAAGCAACGACGACGCCTTGCCGCTGTTTCGTCTATTTGGATGAGAACGTGCGCGAGGCCCGTAGGCTCCTACCCCTCTTTGATGAATGGGGCATCAGACCCGCGAGGCTCGTCGTGTCCCGCCGCAACCCGTGGGCGGCAGAGCAGGAGCAGGCGGGCGACGCGCTGGAGCCAGACGAGGATGAAGAGTCCGGCGAGGATGAGTCTTCCCGAGGTGCCAACCCCTCTGGCGAGGATGCAGGTTCAAGGAACGTGCCGCCCGGCGCGGACCTCCAGGAGATTTCCTCTAGTGGCGACGAGGACGCTTTCCGCGTGGTCCGCTCCCATCGCCCTACGGAGGAGGGCAGCAGCAGGGGAGGGCGTCACGAGCCCCGCTCCAAGGCCCCCCACGACGAGGACGCCGGGGCCGCCTCCAGGGATGCTCCTCCCGAGGAGGCAGCGGCGCTTCCCGAAGAGGCTGGAGCGAGCGCCCTCCAGCCGCCCAGGGGAAGAAAAGGGTGTGGAGAGCGGCCGACGAGTAAGTTTGGTCCTTTCCTTTCTTTCAGCATTTGCTTCAGAGAAAACTCCTCCTAAGGGGTCTGCTTTGCTTGTGTTTCTTCAGTGTACCCGCGGCGCCGAGGAAACGGCGCCTCCGCAAGCTTGGGGAGATTGCCAGCGCCGCCGGGAGACGCCTATGGCCGACGAGGCACAGCAGGCGGCCGTCGAGCCGCGCCAGCGGCTGACGAGCCGGGGCCGGCGACTGACGAGCCGCAGAAAGCGGCTGCGGAGTCGCAGTAGGAGACAGTACCTCCCCGGGTGAGCACCGCACGGAGGTGGTGGTGGTCGAGGAGGCGACGACGTCTCCATCTAGGGGAGCTTCTCCGCCAGTTCGGGCTGACGACGTCTCCATCTATGGTTGAACGCCGCGAGGAGGAGGTGATCGAGCTGGCGACGCCTCCGCCAGTTCGGGCTGCTACTCCTCCTGCGGCCGAGCACCGCGAGGAAGAGGAAGCGGTTGACGAGGAGATCGTCCTGGAGCCGCCCCAGAGACGGAGGAGGCTCCAACAAGAGGGGCGGACGCGCCCGAGGCCGCGGCGGGCACGGCCACCGTCGAAGGGGCGGGGAGCGCCCCTGAAGAGCAAGAGGTGGCAGTGCTTCTGGAGCCCCCAAGCGGCGGGGCCGGGGGCGAGAGGACGCCCAGCCCCCTGGGGGCTCTCGACGCGGGCGGCGAGGAGGCGCCGTCACGAGCCCTATGGCCACGACGGGGGCCGCCACAAGCTCGGGGCAAGGTGCCCTGGGTGCCTCGACGAGGGCGAGGCCTCTGCGCCCCACGACGACGCAGGGGCCCTGGCGCTGGGTGAGCCGCGCCCTCGCGCGGTTCGCCGCGATGTTGTCTTTCGCCAATCGCGGCAGGCACTCGACGAGGTGGCGGCGCAGCTCGCCGAGGAAGATCTCGCCAGGAGAAGGAGCGGGCGAGGCTTGCCGACGCCTGGGCCCTTCTCCACGAGCGGGTGGAAATGTGTCGCCGGCAGGACGCGGCGGCAAGGGCGGCGCGCGAAGAAGCGACGCGCTTCGCGAAGGAGACCCGCGACAGCGTCAAGCGGGAGGCGGCTGAGGTCATGGACCAGCTGGACGCCGCCCGGGAGGCGCTGGAGACGGAGACCACCGCCAAGCACCAGGAGCTGGCGGCACGCGAAGAGAAGTTCGTCAACGAGTCCGAGGCCGCGAGGACCAGCTTGAAGGAGTTGCGCGAGCAGCTGGATGCCCGCGAGGGGCAGCTAGCGCTCGTGAGGCGAGCTGAAGCGGCATGAGGAAGAACTCTCCCTCCAGGAGAAAGAGCTGCGCCAACGCGAGGAGCAAAATCCAACTGCTCGAAGCGGCCCTAGGCCATCCGCGAGGGGCACTTCAAGCGCGCGAGAATTCGGTGGCCAGGAGCGAGGCCACCCGCAAGGAGCGGCACGACAAGGCCAACCGCTGACCTGCGGTGAAGCAGAAACGGACCCAGGAAGAGGCCGACGCCAGGGTTGAGCGCATCCACGAGAGCCTCGCCAACGATTACGACGCCAAGGCCAGATTGCAGGAGGAGCGCTCACAACCAAGCGCACCGGGTTCTTGCACAAGATCGAAGGCTCGAGAAGTCGGAGAGGGAGTTGACTGCTCGCTCCAGCGCGCCAAGGAGGCGCAGACCCGCGCGGAAAAAGAGATCGCCGCCCTGAAGGCGGACCTGGGCGACCTCCAGCAGCAGGTGGGGCCGGCCGCGGACCGCGCGGAGCAAGCGCGAGACACCGCGCAGCACCGCCGGGCCATGACACGCCAGCGCCAGGTCATGCTCCACGAGCTGGTTCGGCGCGCGAACGCTGTCGGGGATGACCTGAGGATCGAGGTTCCCCACTTTCCCTCCGGAGGGATCGACGACGAGACCGCATACACTCACTTCTTCGGGCAGTTCCTCGAGGAGCTCGAGAAGGTCGCAAAGCACTTCAACGAGCGTGTCGTGGCGGAGAGCTGCGATCTCCTCGTTCTCGCCACGAGCCGCATTTTTAGCAACCTCCTGAAGCTCTGGCCCTCATTCAACCTCGAGGCCGTGATGGAGCCGGTCGAGATCCGCAGCAAGGCGGGGAGGCCGCTGAGGTGCTCGCCAGGAAGTACGACCAAGTCTTGGTCGATGAAGACGAAGGCGACGGCGAGGGAGGCGCCCAGGAGGTGGAAACTGCCGTGGACGGAGCGGGCACCTCAGGAGGCGCGACGGCCTGAACCTCCTTCCTGTAGCTGGTCGTGCATGGGGCACATTATCGTGGTATTTTGGTTGTAATAACTTTTGTAAAGACTTGTTTTAAGCTTTGGAACGTGCTCGTGAATGTCCCTCGGGTGGCTTTTGTCTTTTCCCTTCATGTCTTTTTCGCTCTACGTCTTAGGACCCTCTCTTAGCACTACACCACCGCCGCTTCGGTATGTGCGAGTCAGTGCTCCACAAGTCCGGGGGGGTGCGTGAGGCCTCAAGAAGTAAGAGCTCCTCGAAGCGCGATGCTTGGGGCGCCCCTTTGACGTGCAAGCGCGATGCGAGGCGTGGGAGAGAGAGAAAAGAGACTCGAGGGGCAAAAAACCAGCTAGAGGAAATTCAACCAAGTTTTTGTACTTAGCTGACGAGGCGTTTTCACCTTGGAGAGGGTGTTTGTTCCCTGGCGAGGCATTATTGCCTTGGAGAGGGTGTCCGATGCCTGTTTCCCTGCACTTGGACAGATAGGCATACCCACAAGCAATAGATAGTTAGATAACTTGTGCTCGTAGGTTCCTTCATGTGTGTCTCGCGAGGAGAACAAGCACCAAGGTCCTTGGTGAGTTGACATGCGCGGGAGCTGACCCATGAGTTCAGAGCTCCTTGGGAGTTGACATGCATGAGGGCTGACCCGCGAGTTCAGAGCTCGGATCCCTTGGGTTTTAGGCGCTGCCGGGATGCTCCCGTGGCATGGCACCCTGCTAGCCCCCGCTCGTGAGATATACAGGAGGGATCATACGAGCAAGAATAAATAGCGATAACAGCTTTGCCGAAGCCGCAAAATATGTTGGCACGATGCGCAAGAGTTCAAATTGACCTGAAATAGGTTCATTACACTGGCGTGGCCAGAAACAAAAAATCCGCCATGCTCTTGGCATGGGGTCCACATTCTGTGGCTGAGACTCTCGAGGGGCGTGCCCGAGGCAGACGCATGTAGAGAGAGCTCAGGGGGCCCTATGCGGGGGTGGCTTTAGCCTGTGTTCCACCATGACCGGCATGGGGATCCACCTCGCCAAGACATGGTGCCTGAAGAGGTTGCCATGCCGAGGCTTGGTGGCTTGGGAGTCTTCTCGAATGGCCCGCGGCAATGTATAGTAGAGAGGGGAGCCCGAAGTTTTTTCCTCGTGGAGGATGATGGCGCGTGGCTCTCCCTTGATGCAAAAAATTGCTCGCCGAGGGCGATCAGGGGTAGAACTTGCGCAGGTGCTGGATGTTCCAGGGGTTGGCGATAGGGATGTCGTCCTCCGTCTTGAGCCGCGTGGAGCCAGGCCTGGCGATGTGCACGACTCTGTAGGGCCTTCCCACATTGGTGAGAGCTTGTGGAGGCCTGCCCTGGAGAGGATTCTCCTCAGGACAAGGTCTCCTGCTTCGAGAGTGCGCGGCTGGATGTGGCGGCTGTGGTAGCGACGGAGGTCTTGCTGGTACCTTTCCGCTCTCAGGGCCGCATTGCGGCGGAGTCCTTCAAGCAGCAGCAAGTCGTCGTTGCGGAGTTCGTTCACCTCAGCCTCCTTGAAGGCCAAGACTCGCGGAGAGCCATGAGTGATCTCGCTGGGGAGGACGGCTTCAGCGCCATAGACGAGGGAGAACGGCAGTCTCACCAGTTGGCTTTGTTGGCGTGGTGCGGATGGACCAGAGCACCGAGGGTAGCTCATCGATCCAATGCTTGCCGCTGGCCTTGAGGCGGTTGAAGCTTCTCGTCTTGAGGCCCTTGAGTACCTCGGCGTTGGCTCGTTCGGCCTGCCCGTGCTTCGTGGATGCGCCACCGAGGCGTAGCAGATTTGGGCGCCGATGCTGCCGCAGTAGGACTTGAAGGCGCCACTGATGAATTGTGAGCCGTTGTCGGTGATGATGCGATTGGGCACGCCGAAAGCGGCAGACCAGGCTCCTTATGAATTTTACCGCCGACTTTGTCGGAATGGTGCGCACGGGCTCCACCTCAGGCCACTTGGTGAATTTGTCGATGGCGACATAGAGGTAGCGGTAGCCCCCGAGTGCTCGCGGGAAGGGTCCCAGCAGATCCAGCCCCCAGACCGCGAACGGCCAGGAGAGCGGGATCGTCTGGAGTCCTGCGCGGGCTGGTGGATTTGCTTGGCGTGGAATTGGCATGCGTCGCAGGATTGGACGATTGTGGCAGCATCTTGAAGCACTGAGGGCCAGTAGAAACCACTCCGGAAGACCTTGCCTGCAATGGTGCGCGAGGAAGAGTGGTGGCCGCACTCGCCGCTGTGTATGTCGTTGATGAGCTGGCGGCCTTCCTCGGTAGGGACGCACCGCAGCGCAACCCCATTGGGTCGCTTGCGGTACAAGGTCTCCGTCGTGGAGGCAATAGGACTTGGCCTAGCGAGCAATTCCTCTCGGCCTCTGCGTCGTCTTCGGGAAGGGCTCGGTTTTGCAGGTAGTTCTTGATTTCGTCGATCCAACCAGTGTCTTGTCGTACCAGAGTTAGCAGCAAGCGATCGCCGAGGGCAACCCACAGTTTGGTGCTCCGCTTGGTGGGGCAGGTGGGAGCTCCTCGTCGATGCTGCTGTTGACCACGAGTTGCTTGACCGAGGCCTTGGTGAGCCTCTCCTCGAATACTCCAGGCTTCTGAGCTTCTCTTCTTGCTGCTCGCCGAGCAATTTCATCTGCCTCTTGGTTTTCTGCCCGCGGGATGTGCTTGAGCTCCATGCCCCTGAAGTGTTTCTCCAGCTTGCGTACCTCTTCAAGGTAGGCCACCATGTAGGTGTCCTTAGGCGTGTAGCTTTTGTTGGAGAAGTTGACGAGGAGA